>JACXSJ010001224.1:19217-107362 GCA_014851325.1 Pentalonia nigronervosa | reverse complement strand
TTATATATCTAAATCTTACACAGATAAGAGTGTGTGCGTGTGTATATGTGCATATGTGTGAGTTTTATCTTATATTTAAAACTATCAATTATTATAATTATTATACAGATGTTATTATTATAATTATTATATATATTATTGTATTTTATTGCATATTATTTATTATACATTTAAAATTTAGGATATATGATGGCTAAGCGCACATCATTACATTATTAAACTACATTTGTGAGTACGCGATACTTTAAACAGTTGGTCTATTCGTGTACATATTCCGTCTTGTGTGCTTCAATCATAGGTAAGTAGTATCTTTTTTTTTTTTGTTTTATATTTTAACTCTCCAGCAGATAAATTACAACAGAGAAAAGAAAAAAATTAAAAAAGAGAGAAATTTAATAAAAATATAAATATATATATATACTATAAATACACGTAAGTTACAAACGATAATTTTTATTATATTTTTCAATTTATGTAGTGAATTAAAATATGTAATAATATTATATATAAAGTGGCAGTTGTCAATTCTATAATTGTTTTTGTTATATGTATTTATCATTGATTAACCCAGTCCCCGATTATGATAAATGTAGCTAATAAATTTTTTTGGGTATATAAAAAAAATGTTGTTGGTATATATCAACTTAAATATTTTGGTTGGTCGATGAAAATTTTTATATCAAATTTGTGCATATTGTTTGATAATTTTATAGGGCATCGGTTTACGCATATTTTAAGGAATTTCAGGACATAAAGTTCCAAGTTCACAATGATTATAATGCTTAATATTTTGATCTGTACTCGGTGTACATGCAAAACTGTAAAGGTGCTGGTCGTATATTTTGAAAAATTCTCGAATTCTTCACTGTTTAAACATTCGACGACAGGTTGGCCCGGATCATCATTCGGTTTTAACTGATTTGGCTACGGACTCAGTGTTACAGGAGATACACGAGAAAGCAGAGAGCCGTTTTCAAGGTCGTCTGTATCCTATACGTTTCGCCTGGATTTTTCGATACAATGGTTTCACTTTTCATCACAATAATAATAATAACAACGACCGTCACTTACAGTCGATAAAATGTTTTCGAAAATCTCGAATGTCATGATTTATCCGTTGGGTCCGTCATTGTCATGTCGTTATAATAATATATGCCGCCCGATACGCCTTCTGCAGATCGTACCGCGTCCTCGTCATTATATTTTCTGTCTTTTTCGCCATTGTATTACAATACACAACTCGTATAATATATGTGTATATTGTTATGATGTCGAAAAATAAATAAAAAATGACACCCAACACTCGGAGGCACGATGAGTCGGTAAGAAAAGAATTCATTTTATATTTTTGGTTTCAGTTAATGGATCGGAGGGATGATCCCTTAAACCTTCATCTCACCCCGCCTACCCACCCCACGTAAAGCGCCTGCGTGACATACGTGCATGTTTATTTACTTAAATTTCAACACAACCGTGAACAGTTTTAGAAAATTGTCTCGGCACATCCACCGCCAATACGTAACTGATGAATAAAAATATAGTATTTTAAACCGTTTTTATGATCGTCGCGATGGATTGTCGACCATCGGAATAATTTTCATCAGTCTTGAGATTCGATTAAAGTCCATAATGATTCATATGATGCATATTATACGAATGTTTATTTTAAAGAAAAGCGATTCCAGTACTTATTCTGGGAAAAACAAAAAAAGGAATTTTTACGCAAAACCAGTTTTAAATATAATTCATTAATCGTCGACTCCACAAACATTTAAATTTTCACTGAATTTCAACCATTTACTAGACATGAACCAATTTATAAAATATTTCGTTTTATTTTGTGTAATTTATAGGTTCTTATTTTCAATTTTCGACATCTAGGGAAAAAAAAAAACGTTTGAAGTTATAATACAAGGTAGTTCCTCATAAACCGTTCATATTTTCAAATTTTTTTTACAATCATTTAAATTTTAAATTTAATAAAATTCATCAAAACAATATTAATATTATACCTAAAGTTTGAAAAATTAATACAATTTTAACTATCCATAAGTTTCCATTTTTTTGAAGGTGGTTAAGCGAAAAATATATTCTATATAAACACAAGTGTATGATGTATATTTACCATAATTAATTGTTTTTCGATAATTAATGTGGTTCTTGATTTATAATGACGTATGATACTATAATATTTATAGTTTAAAACGAAAATCGATGTTTAAAGATACATTATAATAATGTTGTAGAATTACAGTGAAACAACTGTATAACAAATTGAAAAATAAAAAAAAATCGTACTATAGTGAACTTCATAAAATAGAATTAAATATAATATGTGATTCGAATATGTGGTCAGAAATATTTTGTTAAACAGAACATTTCGTTAATGGATGTTTATTGCACGGAAGTCTATCTAAAAATTATCAAAACGTTAAATGAAAACATAGAGATGGAAAAACGTTAAAATTATGGCCTGAATTTTAATGCAAATGCATTGTTTTGAGTACACAATTCGTATCGTGTAACAGCTGTTACTTCAAAGGTATCCCCTCAAAGTTTTAAATTTTTTCAAAACATTTATTTTAGTATTTTCCTGTAACTTCGGTTATTTTTAGGCCACATTATTACATTTCACAAGCTTTTAGTGTAAACCGCTTGGAAATTCAAAATATCACATCAATAAATAATGCTTGCTTAATAGTTTTCAGGTATTTTTCACACGTACCAAACGTCAATCGTTCTGATATTTATGATTGTGCCGAGTGTCGTTACCTCTCTACAGCGATTATAGGCGCCTTACTCAAAACAATAACAACTAATTGGTCAGAATTGGAGTTACATCGCGATCACGTTTATGTTTCGGAATGAAGACGTGTTCGAAATGCCAAAAGTTAAACTGTGTGATTTTACTTTCATCCTCGTGCTTATTAAACACATTTTGTGGTTATGTTTTTAAAACCATAAATACATCGGAAAGTCATTTTTTTTTTTTAATTGTATTTGTTAAGTTTATGTATTAATCGCCGTTCCAGAATAAAAAGGTTCTAAATCAATTTTTTTGAAAAATAGTTTTTTTCGCATATAAGTATTTAATATTTATTGTTGTATAATTCAATCTTAAAATCGTACCAATCCATTGATTGTTTAATGAAATATAAAAAATGAAAAGATTCTAATTCATACAAATAAGAATAATAAGAGTGAAACAAAGAAATATCAGTTACAACCTTTTCATTCTTAAAATAAATTAAGAATTAAATAGTTTTAAACGATTTTAGAATGACGAGGTGCTGTTATAATACGGTTATTCCACTGATACGTGGTAAATTACTATTGTAACACAATAAAATATTTTTCCAGCATGTACTTTCTGCCATTACTTATAGTATATTTTTAAATACGTTTAACTTAAATTATTTTGTTTATATTTGAACCTAAGCTCATTAATTTATTTATAAATTAATTAGCGTAAAACATGACACTTCTATTTGCATAAATATAGTCGACAAGTTAATTTCATTTTTAAAATAATGTAAATATGAATGCTTACGGTTCTATAAGCTAGAACTCTTAATCTAGATCTGACTTAGTCCCATTGTATTCTATGATCATACCTACAGGGTAATTTGTTTGAACTGGAATGTGCACCGCTTAGAAAAATCAAAGACATCTTAACGTCTTACAGTTGTACTTTGTAGTAAATATGTGATATAACAATACTAAACTTAAAACCTAAATACATTTCACAATAAAAAAAAAAATATATAACGTGACGTGACGTAAAGAACTATCATAATTTACACTTTAAAGTTGGTATCACTGAAAAAATTATTTTTATCAGAACGAAAAATTTCTACAAATAAAATATTTTAATTCTAAAAACAATATTTTAGTTTTTTATTATTAACTCAATTAATAATTGCGGTAAAAACAAATTGCAGATAAAGTTGTATTCTATTGAAGTTTCTTGATATTGCATCAACATTTCGTAATTCAGTATTTACGACAAAAAAAGGTTATTCAATTTCTAATTTAAAAACGTTACCTTTAACAATTGCAAAAATTACGTTAGAACCTTTTCATTCTGAAACGATGATTTAAATTCACTTACTAGTAAACCAACATATCAAACACGAAATTAATGAAACGTCAATACCGTGATAACTTTATACCTATACCCAAAATTTAAATAATATTTAACGCATGTAAATATTTAAATTCCGAATAACACTTTGAGGGGCGATTTTTTTTTTTTATTCAAATCATAACTCTGTTTAATGCGTGTACCATAAAGCCCGCCGTACGATTATAATAATATATTATTATGTTTGGGATATCGAAATAATATTATTGTTAGAATCGAATGCGCTGGACGCGGGTTGCTGTATAAAGCAGTGAAATCGACGGTCGAGTGTACCTAATAAAACGCGCAAACCGTCGAACAACAGCTGAAAATTATTCATTTATATTTCATATGTAAATCGTACGGATTGGGTCGATTTACCGTTACTCCGCTGCAGATACGCACACATATAATACATATCACGGCTTATACCTATTTTGTATTCGATTAAATTTTAATTGTGTTAAAATAATAATATATTAAATCAAGTCGTGAGTATGGTTTACGCGATTGAACTCCATTGCAAAGGGTTTATTTATCCGTTGTAATATTTTACCTTGTGGAAGAAGACTTAAAACTTTCAAACAAAAACATATAATATTGGACAAGACTGACTGCATGCAAGGATCGAGTGTTTGAATCGATTGATTTTATTAGGTCTGTCTATAACTGTGGAGTTGTAACAAGAAACGACCACAATACACTAAAAAGTTCCTTTTCAGTGCCAAAAACAGCAGATATGACGCACTTTTAAACCCAATAAAACCATTTATCGGAACAATAAGTTTAGACACGAACCACACTATTACAGTACAACACGCGCATACGATACGGGTTTTAAACATCTGACTGTAATGCAGTGGAACAATCGAAGCACGTATCTAAGACTGTCCGATTAGCGTAACATATTCCGATACACCACGATTAGACACTTCATATAAACTCAAACTCTTCAACACAGAACAACATCAGACTATATAATCGTTCCGACAACTCGTTATGTTTGAGGATCGTTTGACGGAGACATTTTGTATATGAAATATTTGGACGTAAAACCAAAATATTATCGGTTGACGTAATATTCAGACAAGTCGTATGGGGTAGTTTCGAACTCCAAAAAGTTTAATCACAATATAACGAACACAAAGAACACGATTTCGGTCATTTATGAGAGTTTGTTAACTATATAGATACCTACTCAGATAATAATGATTGTTTCCGCGAGTTCAAATATTATGAACAACAATCAAACCTATACACCTGACGTACAGTTACTTTTACATATTCGCACACTCTGTAAACGTCACCTTATGACGTATTTATATAAAATATGGTAATTTATTTTTCCTTCTATTTATCGAAAACGGTATCCATATATACCGCGGATATTCAACGTTCAGCTGAACTAACAATAATGCAATAAGCAACATATTTCCATACAACGGTTGGCCACTATAATGTTATATAACACGGCCATGGTATCGCGAGACATTATCGGAAACCAAGTACAATGAATTAATTATTCATCGGAAGTTGTGGACGCAATTTACGACTCTCTAAATCATTTGTTCCATATTTGCAGTGTACAATAGTTTTTGTATAATATCAAGCCAATTAAATTGCATTTTCTCAAACTGTAATTATAGACCTTTTATATATGTTTTTGGCCTTACATAATATTTTCAAGTCATTACAAAACGACATTTTAAATTAAAAAAATATTTTTCATTTTTTTTTAAACATTATTAAACATTGTTGGTCGTTTTTTTCAAACGAGAATTTCAAATCACATCAAGTTGATATTAGACATTCAATATCTATGTTATTAAATGTTCAGAATAATATTCTGTTACAAAGTTTTACTGTAAAAATGTATATAATTGTATACATAATTCCAAAAAGTAAAAAAATAAATAAAAAGTATCTAAAAACGTTGAGACTTCTCGAAACGATGAGAGTTTAAGAAACAATTTATATAATAACAATATGTTATTGTTGTACGGCATTAAAAATAATATTATAAAATACGTGAGTGTAATATAGTTTAGAATCGACGGTTCTCATAACCGTACACTTTCAAAAAAAAAAAAAAATATCGTCGTTCAAAACCACACATTTCTATACATCAATTACGCACGATTTTCCCAAAAATATACAGTTAAATACCGCACACACTGATATTATTTATTAAAAATGAATACATATTTATCTAAAAGTCCAATGAAAGTACAAGAATAGTAAACGGTGCAGAAAGTTACCATAGTCAACTTACTTATGAATTTCATGTTTCACATTCTACTATATTTCGTTTACTAAGAATGTGAATTTAAAATAATAATGATATTTTGAGTATTTTTTTTTCAAATAGATAGTTAAAACAACAGCAGATGATTACAGAAACCAAACTTCGACTTATAAGAAAATGGGACGTTAAACGTGCAATTAAAATATGTAGGGATAAAGAAAAAAGCCATTTTTATTTTGATCATTTTATAAGCAATGAAATAATTTCGATAGACTTTATTTAAAAAACAATAGGATGTACATTTATTCTAATCTAAACATTTTTTTTTTTTGTTCATTAAACTATTTATTATTATTATTATTATTATTATTATTATATCATATTGAATTAATGATAAATAAAATAGTTTTTAGTTAATAATTAAAATTATCAAATCTTATATAGGAAAACCTCTTGGTGGACCATATCATTACTAAATGTCCAAAATACGCTGGAGCACGAACAATCTTCAGCAACCCTACCTCTTTCCGGATAGCTCTCAGCGAAGAAAACACTGAAACAATCCACTATTTTTTCCATACCATTAATTTAAGTAAAATATTGTAAATGACTATAAATATTTCAACCTTGTCTCTATATGTCTGTTTTCCCTAATGTTTTAGTAATTGTAGGCTAATATCTTATGCATTTAATTATTTTGTATGACGATTTATTTACTATTAATATATATATATATATATATATATATATATATATTCAATTTTTAACCGTCACACGAACGTGTAAGATTTTGAATTATCGATATTCCAAATTTCCATTTTTAACAATTATACTAGTAGACAAAATGTGTGCGATATTGAACGGTGTAAAATGTGCGATTATGAGTGGTAATTGTGCGGTTTGAACGACGCACTTTATGACGATGTTCACGAGATGCCGAAAACCGCGATGTCCGTTTCGAGCAAAAAATATCATGAGATATGAAAAAAGACTTACCAGATTTTCCGTTTATGTCCATAGCCTTGAGGTTCCTGGCCTCAATGATGCCGAGTGTCAGATTGTTAGTCATCGGGTTGTAAGACAACGACGTCAACAAATGGCCGCACTTGTCCTTCAACGGTGCCGTGAGATCCTTCCAAAATACCGGTTTCGCTGTAAAGTCAACCTGAAATCAACAATACAGAAATATAAACTAACTTTAGATGGATATATAATTTTATTCCACAAAGCCAAGACACACGAACACCAAGTCTCACTCGTGTGCAAGCACAATATATGAGTGGTAGAAAATTTGTCAACCTCGTGTTTTGTAGTGAAAACTGCTGGTTGTGAGATATTATAATTGTTTTTAATATTAGCTTACGGAATTAATTATTTCCGTAGCTCATAGTTTTTTTTTTTTCACATTAAACACTAGTTTTTAATTTTATTTTTTTTTTGTTTTTTGAAACTACGGTTTTGGGCTTTTGAAATTTATGGAGTATTTACAGGGAAAAAAATATAATATTATAATTAAGGACCGGATATTTATGCAAATGCCTAATGTTCTTCTAAAACTCACACTGAATTATTTTGATACAAATTTTTACATTTTGTAATGCGTAGATTCTATAGTTTTTTTTTTTTTTTGCATATATGAAAAAAAATACTATAAATTGCATGTTTCTAACTGATTGCATAAAAGTGGCATTTTTTATAAATAGTTAATGAATATTTTTTAATATTTTGCCCTGATTCAAGAAAATGATTGATTTTTCAAGTTTTTGAAAATTCAGATCGCAGAAATTTCTAATTTGAAAATCTAAAATCACATATTGTAACATCATTTTAGTAATCGTTCCAAAATTCATATTATATTTCCAATTATTAATTTTGCATTTATTTAATTAAACTATATGTATAATAGTTTGTACTCATTTGTAAACAAAAATATTATATTGATATAAAAATTGTATTTTTTTTCACATAATATATATTGTAGTTTTTTTTTAGCACACGTAAAATTTTTTTTTCATATTTTTTAACTTTTGAGTGCATAAATATGTGCATATTTTAACAATAATTTTTGCATAAAAATTCAGGCCTTAATTATAAAATTGCTTTTTAAGTTGTGAAAAATAGAAACAGAGCAAACGGATGGATAGTAAGAGGTATTTGTATTAAAACAAATCATATCATTTAATTTACGATTAAATTAGGTTAATAAATTAGGTAGGCGGTCATACTAATTTTAAGAGTTAAAAAAGAGATTCGACGCCGTCTGGATCGGGATCGAAATTTCTGTCGCATATCGCCGGATATCATTTTCTCTGTCCATGACATAATAATATAATATTATTATTATCATTTTAAATACGTGGAGGTGTTTCCTCCTGCTCAGCCATCGTAGCCGGGGCAGATGCACTTACGTTGTTCAACTCGATGTATGTCTCGCCAATGGAATCGTCTCTGGAGAACCGATCGTAATCGAACACGTGCAAGTGAAGAGTCCGATTATGCAGCTTTTGCATTGTGAAACCTGAAACAATAAATATATTCACATAGTTCAAGTGTAGGTACTCCTCGTACGGTTTAATAGTTGAACGGTGTCTTATTATCAGTCGAGCACGGTTAACTCGAACTTTTTTAACTCTAAATCGTCAATAACTCGAACTTTTTCCCCCGTCACTAGAATTTCCCGTTTAAAAAATCCTATTTATTCAACTCGAATTCTGGGATAACTTGAACTATTTGTTCTGTCTCTTTGACTTCGAGTCAATCGAGTCCAACTATATTGTTTAAACACAATCAAACCGTTAGAGTGTGTTGTCAAACAGTAAAAAGTAGTGTATTATAAGAGTGAATGATTACAACTTGTATTTTAATTATTTAGTTAAAATAATATTATAAATAAACAGGTACTAATTGAATAATCCGACTTCGCTCGAGTTTGAAATATTCGATTCGTACATTAGCTTTTCATTATAATTAAACTATTTAAAGCTTAGCCATGTAATATATTATAATAATTTTTATAATTTAACTTAATTTATGATATTTACAAAGGATTATACTGATTCTATACACATATTATTAATAATAACTCGATAGAGTTATTTGAAACAACTTTATGAAAAAAAATTGTAAAATAGTTCAATAGTGTCATTTAAGCATAGAATAAGCCTGTTCTTTTGTATATATATATATAAGTATTATGATCCTTGCACCTTTAAATGTCTATTCACTTCCATTGTCAGGCATCTGGATCACAAAATATGCAAAAATTATCTGAATTGAAGTCGATTTAAAGTTGATTAAAACAATGTTTTTCGTTTTATTCGTTTGAAATCTAATATTGACAAGGCACCTTATTCTGATCGTAACGACATTATATACTTTTTAATTTTAAATCTTTAGTGAATCAAAGAAAAGATTCTCATATTACTAAAAAAAAAAAAATATGTATATTATATTGTAAGAATAATGATTCACATGCATTAATTAATTTGTTAATATGTTAACCGACTTGTTATGTTTAAAATATACTGTCGTAGTATTATAAGTCTCCCTATAATTTTATTTTATATTCCATATTCACTCTCAAAGACACACTTTATAATCCTAATTTAATAACAAATAATATAATGTTATATAATAATATAATCGTAATAATTTATTGATAACAATTAGTATTTCATTTTATTAATACTCAATGTTCTATTATTATAAGTAAATATTGTTTTTTTTTTTTTTTTAATTTAATATTATGTAATTTTTAGTTATTCGAGTTATTTCGTCTTATTTTATATTACACCGTTAATTTATAATATATGTATTAGGATTTATGTCCGCAAACCGTAAGCAAATAATTTATAAAAATATCGTATAAATTACCTACCAAGATAATATTAAATTGTTTACGAAAATAGAAGGTTTTTAAATTAGTCTGACAACGAGTTACAGACTCGTTGTTTCGTAGTTAATTATACCAATACCAATCGGTATTGGATATAAGATAATGAGTAAAAATGCTATGTTTCAGGTTGAGAGCTTGGAAAATATAAAATTATAATATATTGAAGGTAGAAGTAAAATTAATTTTAATACCGGAAAAATTACAAAAGATTGATATTATCACGAAGAAGTCTATGATTGGCTAGACAAGTGGTTTTCAACATTTTGCTTAACATGAAACCATGTGCTCTTTATAGAATTTTACGGCACATGTCTCAGATATGAACAACTTTTTTATCAAAAAAAAAACCATTTTTTTTTTTTTTTAGGTAATTATTTAATATTTACACCAAAATAGATAATCAAAATTATATTTTATTTATATTAATTAAATTATATTTTACTATGTGCATTATTATATTGCACAGATATATGAATACATTATATTTATAAAAAAAAACTTTCAAAAACTTGCGGCACACCTAGGTAATGCTCACAATACAACGATTGAAAACTACTTTGCTAGAGACTTGAGATTCAGCTTCAAAGAACTGGATCGTAGTCTTGGGAGAATAAAGAATTTTCAGCTTGAATCCCACGTAGGTAAGAAGCTTGCGTTAAACACTTTCAATCAAATTGCAGTACTACATTGCTGTATATGAGTTGACAAAAAAAAACCATACTCATCGACTTTTTGTCTAACAGTACACGTAATAGAGCTAGTAATGCAAAATTTCATAAATTTAATTTCTGAGAATAATCTTAGAGAAAATTGTATTCAATACGAAAATTACAGATTTTATTCTTAAATACTACTTAAATTGATTTATTGGTATAATTTGTCATTGTATAGGTCAGTGATTTCCAATTGGTGGAGGGGGGAATTTAGATACTGTATAGGGGAATATAATAGTGATGATAAAATAACGATCCCCGCAAATTATGGAATTGGTGAGAAAAAAAACAATTTTCTCATTAAATTAATTTTACAAATAATATTTAACACAAAAATATTTATAAAATTATATTCAAAAATATAAAAAAAAAATATTAATTATTATAAAGTTGATTTATCTAATATAAAAAATAAATAAATTATTAATTGTATAACATATATAGTTGTTTTGCAAAATTTATTTGTATGGTCCACAAAAAAAAAATGTCGTCTAAACTCTAATTAATGGTGGGGGGGTGGATGAGATTTTTGAAAATTTATAAAAGGGGCATAGAATGAAAATAAAGGTTGAAAACCACTGGTATAGGTAGTAAAATTTTAAAATATTTTTTTTAAGTTTAAAATTATTTTTTTTTTTGTTCAACTTCATTAATTTATATATATTTTACTTTTATTGTGAACATTTTTCGAGAAATTTTCCATTAAAATATATTCATTAATGAATGCTAACAATTTTGAAATCGGTAAAATCTCTCTATATGAAACCTAATAACATAAAAACTTTACAAGTGAAATGGTCGAGGCGAGCTTAGGAGCACGGGACACGGACGTTCAAGGTAATGTACTGATAGCGATCGGTCTAAGCTAGTACAGGTGGAGGAGATTCAATTCTTTTAACGGAAAACTTGAATATGTTCTTAGTTTTTCGTATTTCGTCGTTGTAATATTTATTCAATTTGATTTTCGATATCTGCACGACGGTTTTAACACTAAAGACATAATTATGTAAAAATACGTAAGAAAAACCGATGACTAAACCTCGATGGGGAGTGGCGATCCACGGATGTGTCCCTCTGTTATACGACACTGCTGCAGTATATTATAATATATATATACGAGTATATGTATGCATACGGTGTGTACAATATTATATGATAAATACCACGTGTATATAATTCCTATCGATTTTTCTTCGTCTTCCGTACCGGAAACGGTTGACGAAAACAACATAATTAATTTTCCGCGAACTGTCGTATAAAATATATGTAATGCATATATCTTAACGTGGTATTGGGGCGTAACATTTATATATATACGTTTGTAATAGGATATGAGTTTTACGGTTCGAACACCAAGAACTTAAATCATTTACAGAGCATAATATATCTACAAGATACTCGGACCTGAAACCGTGCACAAAAAAAGTATTCACTTTAATGAAACAAATTCACTTATCCGTATACAAGGTTATTGTTTAAGCATGGTCGTTTTCCCCTTTAATAGAAGGTGCGTTTATTAAAAATCTGATTTTAAAAAAATTGTAGTGTACATAAATACTATATTTTCAAATCCAGATTGTTTCGTATAGCTTAAGCAGTGTACCTAGGTGATGCAAACTTTTATTTTTCATATGAACCCTTCTCCCCGATCTGTTTTTACTTTATATTTTTTATTGGATGATTTTTTTGAAGATTTTGATGTATTTAGATCAAAATTATAATAAGTAGTTTTTGTGTTATCACAATTTATTATACCAAAGATAATAATTCTTAAGAATTATTTTACAAAAATATAAACTATATGTAATATTAGATGTATTGTTTATTATACTTTGACCATTTTTACAAATTATTAATATTGATAGAACAATAGTAATTATTAAAATTTTTAAATCATATAAGCTACATATTATAATCTACTTAAGCCATTACCATCATAGACATATTACCTTAATACGCAAAACTATATATCTCAAAAACTACTAGTTTGAATTTTCATTTAGGTACATCAAAATACTCAAAAAAAATAAATTTATTGAATAGTTTATAGTGAAAAAAAAACCATCAGTTCCTATTTGAAAAACAGAAATTCATATTATCACGGGATTATCCTTAATTAGTACATAAAATATTAAGAATTCAAAAATATTTTTTTCAAATGTATTTTAACATTTTAAAAATCAAAATTTGAATATATGTATAATTTAAATATAAGAATAAGGTGAGTATATTTAAAAAATCATTATACATAACTTTATAGTTTAAACAATTGATCTAAAAAGTTTAATTATTGAAAGTATAGCCATTAAATTAAAAGTCGATGTGTTAAGTTAAATAGCTGGGCAGCACAAAATCACTAGAGGATCAATTTTTAGAATTTTATAATCTAGTGGACTAGAGCATAGAAAACAAAAATAAATATTTATTATTATTTATAATTAGAATTTATTTTGCATATTTCTTTTTATATAAATGATGGTACCGTGTGATTTGTATTGAAAACAATACCTAATAATGTCTGTTTACAGATAATCTTAATAAATATGATTCGGAAATAACTTAAATATAAGACTTCCTATTTATTAATGGAGTTGAAGCACCTAAGACTAAATAAAAGAGATACGACTCGCATCTGAAATATTTCGAAATGAAAAATAACTACTTAAATCAAACAGAGGCGGGATTTATTTTTAATTGTATGTTGTATCCAGTTTTTTTTTTTTTTACAAAATCATTTTACTTATTTTATCACGGAACACGCATATTTTGTGTTAAGTCAACAAATTGGATAATTGGGCAACGCACACGGTCCGATATACCCTCCTCCTCTGCCGAATATCAGCTTAAATATTTACCTCCTTCTTAATTTCATATTTGTCGCACTTATAATATAATATAATTATTTGACGTGTTAATAATATAATGTTTTCTAATAACAATATAACACAATTTATTTCTTATTTCAACTATTTTTATTATGCTTTTAATTGATTTAACCGTTCTAATTTGATTATAATATTAACATAACGCGATTGTTGTATAAACATTTAAACACGGTTTTCTCGTTTATTATTATTACAAAATATAAGAATAAGTTAATAACGCAATTCGAGTTATCAAATCACTTCATATTTTTTTATATTCAATTATAAATATTATAATACTAAATAATTTAATTGAATGCATAATATTTTTAAAGATTATTATGATACTGAAAATAAATACTGTATAATAATAATAGTATCATAAAATCATTCCATTCGACATTTTTTTATTGGAGGTATTGTTAATCAAATTAAATAATGAAATAATTATAGAGTGAAA
This sequence comes from Pentalonia nigronervosa, assembly GCA_014851325.1. Classification (NCBI taxonomy): domain Eukaryota; kingdom Metazoa; phylum Arthropoda; class Insecta; order Hemiptera; family Aphididae; genus Pentalonia; species Pentalonia nigronervosa. Next base: position 93,062 of record JACXSJ010001224.1, on the reverse strand, counting down.
CCTCACCTGACGGATATATCCAAATAGCGGATAACCCTTTGGATAGCGGATACCTTCGAATGGCAGACAAAATATTTCAATGTCCGAGAGTGTTCGGTATTTAGAGCTTTCGCCTAATACAATTTATTTATTCATTTATTTATATTTATTTATTTATTTACGTACACGCTAATCCATATAAGTGTCTACACAATTTGTTCTGAAGTATCAACTTTTTTTGAAAATATTATTTTAAAATGATCTAATGTCGTTGTAAAATAACATTTTTAGAAAAAAACCAATAAATATATTTTGTTTTTTTATTCGCATTTTTTCAATTAATTTCATCATTTTTTTTATAAATTTGAGATTCAAATGTTGAGATTGATGTTCATGCATGATATGACATTATCCAACGACTCTTATATCGGTTTAATTTGATCTGTTAGAGAGTCATTATACAGAATATTATACAGAAACCACTAAATACTGCACAATGCCCTTGGTCACTGAAACCGTGTCCACCATTTGGTAGTGTCTGTTAGAGGAGGTTCGCTGTGGTAATAATACGGCGGAAAATAGGTGAAAAACGGGTGCGAAAAATATGCATTTTTTTTTTTTCATATCGATGTTTACAAAGGGGGGTGGGTGTGTGTCGCGTATCGTTTCGCCCGTTAATTAAATCCTTTTCGCCCTCGGAACCCGAACAGAGATGTCGGAAACTAGTGGAAATCAAACGAAAACCGTGAAAATATTTTTTTGAAAACTCGACAGTGGTACGCTTACCCTGAAAATAGAGTGTCTCGTTCCAGCGCGGGTTTAAAGTCCGGCGTTTCACTTTCGTATCCAATCGGTGCTTTTTGTCCGGCAGCAATGTCACCCGGACGTACGGGTCAGACGTACCACTCAAGTCCATCGCCGGCAAATCTTTGGCCTGAAACACGAAATATCGTCATTATTTATTAATTTATTTTATATCGCAGACGACGTTACAATATTTTTTTGTGTGGTACATTGCGCCGTTAGCAGATATGTGCAATTTACCAGTGAAATATGTTCGGTAAATTTACTAGTAAAATATACATAAAATCCGGTAAATAGTTTTAATAGGTTTTTTTTTGTCTCAATTTATCTGCCTGCCTATTACTGACATTTTTTAACATTAATATTAATTAGGCGATAGTTGTAATTTGCTTCATGAGTGATAGCATATTTTATAACTTTAAAGAACGAAATAACTACAATTTTAAATAAATAAATACTTTAGAAAATTCAAATCGTATTACGTATCTAGACCTCGCCTTAGACAGTAATTTAAAATCGAATTACCATATGGATAATTTAACAAACATTATACGTACATTGTTTTTCATGATGTAGGTAATGTATTTAATATTGATATGAAACGTATGTTATATCTGTCTTTAGTTTAATCAGTAATTAATTATAGTATTATTTTTTGGAGATAAGAATATAATTCTCATGCTATTTCTTTAAAAATTACTTTAATACGTGTAATTAAATGTGTTTTTAAGATACGTACATTTACCCAATATACCTTCCTATGATTACAAGTAATGCATTTGTTTATTACTCTTTAAATCTACTAAGTATTAAACATTTATATTGTAAAAATTTACCAATAACATTTTATAAATCCTAATAATAATATTAATTTTGTTACTTATAACAAAACACGCTACAAACCAATTATAAATATTAATATTCCTATCTTCTATAAACGATTTGGTATGAAAAACTCATTATCTGTGGCAATTAAACCCTGTAAAATACTTGGAATTAATATAAAAAAATTCCATAATATAAATAAATTTAAGTTTACTTGAATAATTTCGATTTTACTCGTATATATGTATATGTGTGTATTTATAGTTGAATTTAAATTTGTTTAGATATAATATATATATATATATATATATATATATATATATATATATATAGCTCATTTAAAACTGCCCAACACAAGCAATGCTTATAGAGGAGTTGTAAATCTTTTTATTATTATATAATATTATATATATTATATGATATCTATGTATTATATTATATTCCATTTGTTGATTTGCTAAATAAATAAATACTTATCATTAAATATACTCTGCGGTAAAAATTATGTATAATTATATCGTTATACTTTTTAAGAATAAATATTAAGCCAAAGTTTTGTTTTGTTGTTTGCTTAATTATTAATTAATGGAAAGAAGAAGAAAAGCATATACAAACTATTATGTCTATAATATAATACGATAAGATGAAATGCAACAAATATCAACGATTTTGATATTTTATACCTATTGTTGAAATATTGATATATAAAGCGCATGACTGATAAAATAGAATGCCCTCAGGATATCTGTCGGTGGGACGACAATATTTTGTCTTAAATTAAATTAAACACCTATGTCTTCATAGGACACTTTGAGCTGGATAGGACGATACATAATATGGATTTGATTTTATACAAGGATTCGAAAGAATTTTAGTCGACTGTGCTTCGACTTGACCTATAGTTGGACCTACATACACTGTCCCAAAACCGTAGTAGGTGCCTGCGAACGGTGTTTTATCGATGTACATTGTATAATAGAGACCGTAATCCGTTTTTGTTTGCACGCAACTGTTACATAAATATAATGATGACGATGAACAAAAAGAAATAAATAAACATTTTATCTTATGGCTTTTTACTTTTTCAGGTACGCGTCTCGGGATATTTCAGTACATTGTGCATTACTGGGTGTTACCGATTTCAAAGTCACGAGTTGAAAACAGTTCGTGACAAGCAGGTACTTATATAGTAAATTAATTTTTATAACCATCCTGCGAGTATAACACAGTATACCGTTATAATGTGTCAAGATCAACATTTACAGATGTAATAGCATCGACAGGCTTATTAAAATTTTTAAAACGTACACACACGATATTTAACTTTCGATAGTTTGATCACAATACAAACGAGACGAGTACGATTTGTTAATTTTATCCATCCGGTTTTGATACGGATTGGTACGGAATAAAAAGTGATTAAACTTCGTACAACAATTTTGCTTTTGGTATGTCAATCATCATCAATCATCATTATAAAAATAATATCAAATTAATGATAATATGATATGCTATAACCAGATAATGATTGATTCACCGAGCACGCTTCCCTCTTTTTTTTTTTCAATAATTCAGTTATTCAGTATATGATTTTTGGAATTTGTAAACATATTTAAAGAACATAATATAATTTTAAAATTCAAGATTTTTGTATTACTTATGTAGTGTTCTGCAGATATACAATCTTCTGTTTTTCAAACGAAAATCCAATTTTTCTACTGTATGTTATATAGGTCGAAAATAATAATTTGTCTATGTATACTGACGTATCAGAAATAAAATTCAAACGGGTATTTTTTGAGTTAATAGGATTAGATCTTTAGAAGATATAGAGATTATAGTGATTTTAAAATTTGGGTCATTTATATTAAACTATTAATACTAATAATTTATAAAAATGGTCCAAGTATAACAAATACTTAATGCAATAATATAACAAACATTTTATACTTTTATAAAACCATATTTACATTTTGTTTTTACATTTTTTTCATTCCTTAGAATAAACATGATATCAACTGAGAACTACTCGTTCGAGTTTTGAATTAGGTACATCGAAAAAATTGTATACTAAATAATTTGAATACTCCGTAAGTAGTACGATAAATATCAATCATTTAAAAATATAGTCTTGGAGTATATGTATTTGAAAATTCCAATAATTAGAATTTAAATGCATTCATTATCAAAAAAAAAAAAAAAAAAATTGAGTGTGAACATGTTTGGAGAATTATTTTGTAAGAGTTATTATCTTAAATATATACATTGGTTACTACTCGAAATTATACAAAATTAGCATCCTGACCTAACCTAATCAGTCATGCGTACTGATGATTTATCCTTTTCCTCGTCGTTGGTCACGTAGGGAGATATTTTTATAGATAATACATTTGATCTGGTGATTTAAAACACAATGACGACAGAGAAATTCTTCCCGAGCGACCAAATAAGTATAAAAGATAGATAAGACCAACGACGATTTGAAACTATAGCTATTAAAATTCTGATATTTAGAATTTAAAAATATACCAAAATAACACTATAAGGTTTTCAAAGACTTAAAGTTATTCAACCATTTCGGGAATATGCTGTGAGCTGCGGTGAAAGAAACTTATTTTTTTTTTAATTCTGTCAGACTCACTCTCCACACTCACGAATCTCAAAAATACCTATAACACCACACATGTAACAAAACCTATACTTCAAAAAATAATCCAAGCCAATAAAACAGGAATTAAAGTATGACTAATCTGGGTCTCGGGGCATAGTGACATAGAAGGCAACAAAAAAGCAGATCAAGAAGCTATGAAAACAACTGAAAACACAGATATCCCTAAATTAAATATCACTACTTTTTTGGACATAAAAACCAAATTGAAGTACTAATTAAAACCAAATGGCAAATACACTGACTCAAACAAAACTTTAAATTATAGAAAATTAAAAATTCCATCTTCAGCTGGACTAATCCCCCACGAAAAGAAGAGAAAAAATAATAATTAACAGACTCCGCATCGAACACTCTCAATTTAACCACGGATACCTCATGGCAAAGGGTGAAAAATCTATGCACACTTCCTGTGGTACCGAACTATCAGTCAAACATATCCTCACAGAATGTCTCCAGTACACAAAGGAACTCGACAACCTCAACATCCCCAACACACTAGATATTGCTCTCGGACCTAACGCAGACACTATCTTTCAAATTTTAACGTTTTTAAGGAAATTCAAATTATTAGATTTAATTTAAATACTACAAATAATAGTACACACAAAAAAAAAATTGTAATTAATATTAATTGTTAAACATTAATAGCTAATGGCCGTTTTCGCCGATGTAGAGATTGATAAAAAAAAAATGAATTAATTAATTAATTAATTTACTAATAAACTTATTCATTCGTTCAAAGATATTTTTAATTGAAACAAACACTCGCCTAATCCGTAAATAATTATTCACCAAAAAGTCCACATATTAGGTTGATTCGCCCGAACAGTCTATATATACCACAATTTTAAACACCTATTTAGATTGTATTAAAAGGTATCGTTTAATGCGAGAAACTGCAAAACTCATTGCGAATCGACTGATGATATTTTTAAAAATTATGAAACATCTAGATAATGGAATTTTAACGAGTGGATTTTTAGTTCTTAAATAGTATGAACTATTGATAATTGTATTTAATAATATTATAACAAAATATAATATAGATATAAAATTTAATATTATTTATTCGTGATAGTTTATACAAATAGTTTAATTTTTAAACATTTATATTGTGATATCGCTATGAGTAATTGAAATTTACAATAAAAAAGGTGAATGTCTCATTTTGAAAATAAAGCTTTCACCGTCAAAACACGCTCTTCAATTGCACACAAAATATAATATGTATTTGAAAATATGGTTTTCGAGTTAACTCAAAAGTTTCACAAATAAATATTTAAATAAATTCATTATTTAAGGAAAAAAATGTGGTGAGCATGGCGGGCGAATCGCTCTGTTTGATATTATACAAATGGCGAATTACACTGTTTGTGCAAAAAGAAACTTTGCAACTATACAATTTGTACTCGAACCTAATTAGTATTTTTGAAATGCTTTGATATTATTTTATGTAATATGGATTTACGAGGCATTTCGAGTAAGATGAATAATTTTATCCGTGTTTGATATAAGACCATTGTTTCGGAAAGTACATTTCCCGAAGATGTATACTTGGCATACTTTTGAAACTTCATGAATATTCAAAATGTCTGCCAAAAATATTGAAAGTAGGTAAGAGCATGAGAGAAACAAATTACTTTAAAAAATACTTTTAACAGTTGCGGTAAAGTCAATCGTTTCTTGATTTTTCTCGCGGTTTTTATTTTAAAGAACCGTTTCGATTTTACTTTGATGATTTATTTATTTTTGTAAGTTTGTCGAACGCACGCAGTCGTAACGTTTCTTGTCATGTTTTTTGTTCGCGTCGTTTTGTATTCAATATTCTAAAGTGATGTTTCTATTTGTAACTTTCAAATGTACTATTCAATACTTTTAAAACAAAATTAATTCTATTGTACGTAAATAGTTAATTCGTAGTTGGTTATCATAAAAATCAAAACAAGATGAGTAGACTAATCAAACAACATTTTTTTTTTTTATATTTGAGTTGACCAGTTGCAAATAATGGTCGTAATTAAAATTTAAAAACATTTTCGAATATAATAATTACTGAGGACTAAGTATTAAAAAAAATAGTAAAGACTAATACTTGTATTTTATATAAAACAATCATGAAGTACTATATTATTTAGTATAAAAAGTTTATATATTAAGAATTTACTCTTTAGAGATTTCCATTTAAATGCATCAATAATTCCAAAAAAAAAAATAATCAGCTTAACAATTTATAGTAGTAAAGTATAGTTCTTATTAAATTGCTTTTATGGATGTTTCCGTGATCATGGTTATGTATTATGTGTTCTACCGTCTTGAGCATAACTATGGCTTCTACCATGTAGATAAAACAGCTTTCAGGGAGTTTGAATCTGATGATGAAATCTTCGTTAGTGATTGCGATTTCTACATCTTTTTCTGTTTTGGAGGCATCAGTGTAATAACAATTTGCATTTTTGTATTCCTGAAGTATTTTGCTTAAGTGATTCTTGTAAATCACTGAAAGAGTCAGCTCTTTTTTTTAATTTTATTAATTCAAGATTTATGTCGAATTTGGAGGACCACGGGGGGGGGGGGAATTGTAAAGGTTGAACTTTCAATACCGTGTTGAATTTTATGCCATGGTTTTTAGCGTATTTGGTGATTTCGGCAATACATTTGTTTGCTGGATTATCGATGTTTCTTGTGATGTTAGCTGCGTAGAGTAGGGATTTTTTTATTAGTCTTAACTCGAAAGAGGGTCAAATGCTAGATTTTGGATGCTCTCGATGAGGCTAGATCAGAACGCTCTAATAGTGAATCTTAAGCTGGCGTTAATAATCTTATCTATTATTTTCTTGTGACGGGGATTAGCTGATTGGTAAATCGTGGCTCCGTAATCAAGTTTCTCTCTAATCAATTGTCTGTGGATTTTTAAAAGTGTGTGTTAGTCCACAAAGTATGACTTAACATTTTCATTATGTTGATATTTCTAGTCAATGATATATTCAGGTGTTTTAGATGGTGAACCCAGTTATTTTTTTTTTTAAATAAATTCCGAGTATTTTAATTGTGTTTTTGTTCGGGATAAAGTTGTCATTTAGTTGAACGTTGATGTGGTTTTGACTTTTTGTGTTAGTAAATACTATACATTAAGATTTTTGACTAGATATTTTGAAAACAGTTTGTGATGCTCATTTTTTTATGTTATTGGCTGTGTCTTATAGAAAGTGTTGTAATGTTTTGAGATTCAGTTTTTACACCAAAATTTAAAGTCGTCTGCGAAAAGATTGGCTTTGACAAGAAATTTTATGGTGTTGGTTTTGTCGTTTATTGCCAGGAGAAAGTGTGTAACTGATAAAGACGAACCTTGGGGATTTCCGTTTTGCTAGGTGTAGCTTTTTGAGTATGCGTTTGTGAGTATGACTGTGAATTGTCTTGAGTTGAGAAAGCATTTGATATAGTTGAGCATGTTACCGTCTATTAGCATTTTTGAGAGTATTTGTAATACTCTGTGTCTTCATACCGAGTCGTAGGCTTTGAAGATATCTATGCTTATCAGGCGGAGGTATTGTTTTGAGTCCAATGCATTGATTATTTCTGGTTTTATGGTTGTGAGGTTGTCGAATGAGGATCTGTGGTTATGGGAGCCGCTATGTTTGTCAGATAATATTTTTGTTTTTTCCAGTAACCAAATGAGGCAAGTGTTCCTTATTTTTTCAAGTTGCTCCTTGGCCATTATCCATCCTATAGGGATCTGACCATTTTTTCATATATGATTGTAGATATTAAGTAGGTGTTGTTTTGTTGATGTTCCTGAGTTTTGTATGAAGTTATAGGGGATATTGCCGGAGCCTGGACTTATACTGTTGCACTTTGTCAGTGTTTGTTCTATCTCATCCATAGAGATATGGGAGTTTTAGATTAATCATGTCTTCATTATTTAGGTCGATGGATGATTTTGTTCGATTAGTTTATTAATTTATACAACGTAGAGCAATGTGTACATTGTTAATTGAAAAATAAAGTCACATGCATAATATTTAATAATATTAATGACTAATAATTGTTTTTTCTTTTCGTTTATGATATTTTCTTTTTTTGTATAATTAAATATATATTTATATTTTTAATCGCTATCTAGTGTTTTGTTTTTCCATTATGTGTGTAAGACAAATTAAACGTACAAACCATTCAGATAATAATATTTAACCAATTTCTTAAAACTTTGCGGGCTTGGAATCAGAGAGTTCTATAATACGAAATAATTTCAAAAATGGTATTTTTAGCTGTTCAGTTAAGGATTGTTGTTTTTTATTTTCTTGTCTTAGAATCAATTCAATTGATCTTATATTTAAAAAGTTATAAGTTCTATATGACTCATATCCAAACAATGTGTTGAATACATATTTAGAATAATTTGTTTTTTAGTTTATAGTAAAACACAAAAAGCGTTAAATAATAAACCAAATAGTTAATGGAAACAAATAGTGTTATCGGAAATAAGCGTATGCAACTATACAATAATAAAATAAGATTAAAAAAAAAAATTAAATATATATATTATTATACTACCCTGCGTCTTTGTTGTTATTATTATTGGGGAATTTCACACGTGAATTTTAATATTTAGTGCGAGGTGCATTCATAAATACAGTTAGATTTTCCTGTTATTCCTTATCATATGATTGAATGAGTATTCAGTTTACTAATATTGTTATTAATACTATGACTGTACCAAGTAAATGTACATTTTCCAAAAAACTACAAACATATTTACTTTATTTATTTTCTTAAAGTCTGTACCACTGCAAGTCTACAAGACTACAAGTCTGTACCATTGTCAATACAAATTAATTAAATTGGAATTAATGAGTTCTATCTATCGATGCAACTTAAAAAAAAAAAAATTGGGAATAAAATTTATTTTTGCAATACCTATCTATTAATAAATTGATAATATAATGGATGTCTGTTAATTTTTTATTAGCAAATATTTCAAAATCGCTTGAATGAAAATATCGTATATTTTAATTTTTGAATTTTTAAAAAAGGATTTACTGAAAAATTATGATATTATCACATAGAACTTTTTGATTTCAAGTTCGTGATTTGTGATACGTATAGTTATAATGACTATCTACTGCATTAATTGGTACTTTGAAAAGTGGTCGTTGCGAGTTTTTAAAAATAAACTTTTATAGTGCTCTCATTCAGAGTTTTATAAAGCTATAAAATTCTAAATTTTAATATGCTGATTAAATAACAATAAAAAAAAGTTGTTTAACCATCCACCATATTATGTCTAAAATTGTAAGCAAATACCATCATCACATCACAAATAAAAAACGCTGCAGAGCCGTTTAAATAAAAAAAAAAAAAAAAATGCAAATCGTTTTTTCTCGATAATAATATAATCCATAAATATACACGGAAATTGAATATTTATCTATTTATATGTTTCTATGTACGCCTAATTCATGCGATTATAGTATTAATCGTACTCCGCATATATTCATCGAAAGCATATAATATTTGTATTATTTTGTTTTTCAACTAAAAATTAATTGAACTGCGTGGTGATTTTTTTAATGGTAAACACTTTTTTTTTTTCCCGGAAAGTTTAAACGGATCATTTTTTGCACAACTAGATGTCAATAGAAAATGAAGAGGACGTTTTGAGAAAAAAATTATAATTTTTTTCGTTATAATTTTACAATTTTTTTTATATTTTTGAACGACAAATCACATTTTTAATTTAATATTCGTGAGCAGAATACTTTTTTTTTTTACAATTTCTTAAATGTACATAACGAATAACGCTTGTCGAAAACTGATACATTAATAAATTATAATTTATTCATTCAAAAATTGTATTTCGAACTATTACTTATAGTTAGTTAGTTATTATGATTTGAAAAGGAATTACTATTTAGAATATAAAACTAAAAATACATGGGCTGTCATTAAAAAACGATTAAAAACCTTAATATATGATGATTTAAAATTTTGATATTTCAAAAACGTAGTTTTGTAATGAATTGTAAAAACATGAGGGAAGGAAGAAATCGTATTTCTTATATTGTAAAACATTTCACTGAAATGATCGATTCTGTTTGGACGATAGCGGTTATCAACAAAACAAAATCGTCCTTAGCGATATAAGTATTGACCTGTGGACCGTAGCCATTTTCCTATATTAATATGATTTTTTTTTCATCCACTGTTTATTTTCCTTCAAAAAAAAAAAAGAAGTGTAAATCTTAACCATTTTTCTCTAATAAAGAATTATAAATAAAAATAACTTATAATAAACACTAATAAAATAATTATCAAAAATATATTTTTAAGTCGTATTACATTTTATTTTCCTCCAATTAGGAAATAAAAATGAAAATAGGTTATGTTTATGTTTAAATACTAATTAAATAATTAGCAAAAATATCATTATAAGTCATTATATTATATTATATTTTAAGTAGTTATTACAAATAAAAATTGAATTGAATCATTAATAATTAGGTACCTATATTTTTTTTATATTTATATGAAATTGCTCTAACGAATGAATAACTGTTTAATGAAAATAAATATATATTCAAATATATGTATTTTAATTAGTCTCAATCAAACCAGTGACATTACAATGTTATCGACTGTTATTTTCACTTTATAATACAGTGCACGGCACTACAATAGTGGTGCCAGCTTAACAGGCTATTATTGATCCCAGATATTTTTACCCCCTTCCTCCCGGGTAAAATATCCTAGTATATTTTACTTCTTCCCGACAAACAATTTTAACTAAGGATAATTTTACCCCTTTCAAATTGTAACGGAGGTATAAATATCCTAGTATATTTTCACCCCTGATAAGCAATTTTACCCCAGAGGGGTAAAAACAATTAAGGGTATTAGAAACCTGCGACACCGGCTAAATATTTTTATATTCGGTAAAAAATGAACATAATTAAAAAAAAAAAAAAACTTTTGAGAAAAATGGAATTTTTGTCCAAATGCAACCTTTTTTTGGAGGAATATGTATAGTGGAGAAAAACGGTAACTTATTTTTAAAGAAATAAATATTATTCTTCATCATATTGTTGACTTAGTTATTCCTAATTTCGTAGAGTATTGAATATAATGTTCAGTGATAAACAACATAACATAATAAATACAGATGAAAACAACCGCATGTTCAGGCACAATATACAGTGAGATTAATTTTGTTGTAATCATCGAATTAAAATTATTTTTTCATACTTAATTAATACTACTTAGTTATATGTAATTTATCTGCAAAAAATAATATTCTATCTTTCATTTTTTACGGAGATGGATTTAATTTGATTATCTATTTTAAATATCTTAAATAAATTAATACAATGTAGTTTAGTATTGTTTATAGTACCTATACGCGTATATTATAAATTATATTATATAATAATATTATGGTATATGTAGGTGCTTATTGGGGAACTTTAACGCGGCAAAGTTTCATACTCGCACACGCCGTATTATAATTCACTTTTGCGGGGTACCCTATATGCAGGTAATTATATTGTGTGAGAGTATAAGTATAATTTAGTCGTCCGTATATTATTATATTATAGTGTGGCGTGTGGACTTTGCAAAACTTTTCTAGGCCAACCAATGTGCACAGTGCAGCGTGTATGCAATATATACGTACACTGCGATACGTCACGAATCTTCGTGATGTAACGTATTAATAAAATAGAGTGAAACCTCTAAAAACCGGACACTCTCGGTTACTGAAATCGTGTCGGAGATGTCCACTATGCATAGGTTTCAGCTTGTAGAAAACGTGTAGTTTGTACCCAAAAAAAACTACGTCCACTATTTTGAGGTGTCCATTAGGAGAGGTTTCAGTATATGATTATTGCAGAGAGCTGCTAATCCACAAGGCAATATGAAATCGTAATAATTGTGATCAAACGAACCACTTATGTGATGGTATTACAACTGGTGTTTGCGGAGTTCCGATTATCACTTTAAATAATAAAGTTTAACAATGTTTTAAAAAAATGTCCTAAAAATGATTTATTTTAAAATTTTTACTATTTACAATAATTAATAAACTAATTACACAGAACAAAAATACAAAAAACACTCAGGAATCAGTTACAGATGAAACTATACGTATTATTAAACATAACAGTGCAAAAAGTGCAATACGACTATATTACGATATCGAAAAAAAGCTTATCGTTTTATCTTTATTATCGGTAATAATATTTTTAAAGTAGAAATGTGAATTTTTTTTTCTTTTAGGAGTAATATTAACACATGTTATCAAATTTTCTGATAACACAACTATGAAATATGTAAAAATAATAAAAAATGTTCAAGACTATTTAATAATTTAGGTGCGTTTTTAAAAAAAAACCACTTAAAATGTCAAAAAATGCTCCAAAAATAAAAAAATTTCTAAAAATGCAAAAAAAAAATAAAAACAAAATAAAAATTTCATTTTTCAATTCTTTGATATATAAAATGAATTTTGTGTTTGAACACCATTGTTATAGAACATTCAGAAACATTTGTATTAAAACTGTACCTTAGACATCACAGATTGAGGCCAATATATTTTTGAGCGTTGTAAACTGATAACAAATTGAGACCGTATGTTTACATTTTTGTGTAATATGATAACTATACGATTTTATGTACGATATTTGAATTTGATAGTTGATGAATGATTATTTGGTCAAGATTCTAGAATTATGTTATAAACCTTCTACCCGTACATAATCAAAACTGTAATAATCGTTGTTGATAAAAAATTCTAAACGTAGTATTATCTTATTGTGTTTGTCACAAACGAGCCAGTAATAACCTCAATTTAAAATTTCACAAGTACCCATGACTAAATAAATTTAATTTATTTAGTCACATAGGTATCTTTTGAATTTTTTTCAAACTACTGCTTTTTTTTGTTAACAAAACTAATTTTAAAATTTTAAATTCCCAAATGTTCCAAAAAAAAAAAAAAAAAATATTGTAATGGAAAAGCATTTTTAAACATTTAAAAAGTATTACATTTTCAATTTTGTGTTTTGTCATTAATTATTATACATCTCGATAGTGTTAATATCAATTATCACATAGTAAACAAAAGGCCTCAATTGAAATCACTTGATCACTGATGATAAGACGTTATGTTCTATTCGTGTTTTTATTATCTACGAGAGTAGTTATCACAAAATGACAAGAAATGTTTAAACTTTGATTTATACCAGTAATCCAACGGTTACGCCAACGTCAACAACAACAAAAAAAAAAAAAAAAATCGTAAATTATATTTACAAACAATCTCAATATCAATTAAATTGTGAGTAAATGCGGATTAAGAGAGCAAAATTATGTTTAATTGAAAATTAAATAACCATTTACATAACCCGTTTAGTATCTTCATAAATATATTTGGTTGTTTTAGTCTTGTGAATTGCGTATAATGATTAACTGATACGTGTACCCTAGTTGTAAAACTAATGTAATATTATTTAAGTGGCTATTTTAATTTATAAAAACATTTCAAATTGTGGTATTAACAAATTTTAATTTGACAAGGTTAGCAACTCTATAGTTACCGCGCAACAATATAATATTTATCCACCGTACAACACCACTCTTATCATTTTTTTTTTTTTTTGACAATTACCGTTCTCCAAATCCAACCACAGTTTTTAACAATTCAAATTATTACAGTCGGCATTATGGACTGCATTAATCACTCGAGCACCGGAATCAGTCAAACGTAATTTTAACCAATATTGAAAAGCATTTGTGTAATTGCTTCGTGTCTGTATAATCCAACGGTTTAGGGGTTGAAAACGTATTCATATTATTTTCCGACCGTGTTTCAAAAACAAAGGGAAGAATTTTTCAAAACTGACTATTAGTCGTTTGTGTGTCCCGCCTCCCTCTTTCGCGATTATTACAAATAGGTATGATATTAATTGGACACTGTGACCAGAGTAAGCCCGTGGTCCAAATATAGAACAATATTGATGAATACCGGTTTATATACCGGCATATCGGTTTATCGAGCGAAGAGAAAACATTTTTTTTTTTTTAATTATTAGACAGTATGCCAGCTCCCACCTCCTCCTAATCCAATTGATTCATTGTTCGGGACGGGCCGACATATTTTTCATAATAATAATATAATAAAGCGTACCCGTGGGCAAGCGGGTTCCAGCGAAGTTGTGTATACACTCGCACGTGCGAGGGATAAAAGAAATTCTGTGTTTTGAATGAAAAAAAAAAAAAAAAAGAAAAATCTTGCGTGTTTCTCGATGGGTTGTATATTATTATGCGCCTCGGCGTTCGATAATAATACGATTTTTTTTCCATCGCGTCATCTCCAAGCCACCGTGTGTGCGTTTAGCCCCAAGCATATTGTGTACTTACCAGTACGCAACATTACACTCGGCGATATGACGTGTTATTATTATTACTATTATTACTGTGTAGGCACGGTATTCTTCGGGGAACGCGGGCACGGCGAATGGTCGACGACGGAGAGAAGGAAACCCAGAGGAAAATCCGTTATCGTGTTTCCCGTAAAGTATAATGCGGTGTTCGTATGCGGTAGCAGCTACGGGAGAAAGCCTGCAGAAAACAGCGTGTTCATATAACGTAGGAGGCGTGGTTTGTTTGAATCAATTTAGATAGCATTTCGGATTTCGTTCATATGTGTATTTCCGACGGTCTCGAACGTCATTTTGGGCATCGCAATTCATAATGATATCGTGTTGTTTTCAAATATGATAAAAAATTTCGATACAATGATATTATAGGATTACAAAAATCAGCACGGAATTATCCGACAGTAGATTCTTATATTAATGTTGAAAACATTTTTTTTTAGTTATTTATTATTTGTAAAAGTTACGAGTTAAAATAAATAAAAGTAACTCAGGTTCATTAAAAACAAGTCGCATCGTTTCTTTTTTGCTTCATATTTACAATCTTCGGCATTCCATTCCAAGGCACAATAAGCGAATTCGGTGAAGTACAATATGCATAAAAATAAACATATAATATGGTAAAAATTGAACGTTTGGGAGTAATAAATTACCCGAAAATTAATAGGAATGGAAGCCATTCAATAATTGAACAGTACAATTGATTGTTTAACAAATCGTCAAAGTCTCTTTAGCCGTCGTAGTGTGCTACCTGGTAATTGTTACTGTTTAGATATTTTTAATTTGTGTGTTTAGGATAAATTATAATTTTCTATAGACATTTATATTAATGTACACATATTATTAAATAACTACGAAAATCCAGAAATAGCGCGTTTAACAATTTAACAGTTTACATTTAGTATAATATACAATTAATATTATAATTTGTAAACATAATTGTCGATAATGTTAAACTAAATTTTTCCAAACGTTTTCCGTAGGTAAATATTGTTTTATTGAATTTTGATGTTACTTTAGAATTACCAATATTTTAGCTATTTTAAACTTTTGTTTCCATAGTAAATTTGTTTAGGTATTGAAATACAAACATAAACAAATGTTTTGACACATAATATATACTTTCATGTCTAAAAACAAAATTGTGAAAACATAGTTTATTAAAATGTAAAATATTTAGTAATACAACAAGTATATTATAACATCAATTATTACAACAATTGGAATTTCGACATATATACATTTAAAAAATTTAAAAAATATAGAACTCCTACTGATGTAAAAAAACAAATTCAAATAGAAAGACATCCCACCAAAATATTTAACGTTACCTTTAACTTTGGATATAGTGATCTAGTATAGGTATATACTAGATCGTCGGCAATGGAAGTCAAAATTCCAAAGTGTCCAGTAAGTATGTCGAATACAAAGGCAGGGCAAGTTCATTATTTTTTTAACTCGTTGAGTTAAGTTGATACAGAAAAATATAAGTCAAGATTAAAGTTACAAGTTAACAAAATAAAAGTAACTTAACTTAGTTAATAATTAGTTAGGTACTTTTTTTTATATAATAATTATACTTTTTTTTAAAGCAAACAAATAAAATAGAAATACAGGTACCTTAATCAATATTAAAATCCATAGATAAACAAATTCATTATTAGAATAAAATCGAATTAATTACCTATTCATATAATACCGAATATTATATGATATTTATTTTATGATTAATGAGAATACAAACATGTACGTGATAGTTATATTTTGCTCTTCTCAATGATATAACCATATAAATTATCCCTATAAATTTACTTATCTGCTTACAATATGTATATAATATAGTCTATGAATATGCAATATTATATCCATTATTATAATTGTTTTATTATACAATTATTTTTTACTAGATAGAATATATTTAAAATCTATGTTTTTTCGAAAAAATAACTTAACGTGACAATAAAGTTAATTAACTCATAAGTTACTGTATAACACGGAAAAAAAATTTAACTCATTAAGTCAGAAGTTACTTCTAAGAAAAAAGTAAATCATTATGTAACTTAAATTTAACTTTTTAAGTCATTAATCTCCAACCTTACCGAATACTATAATATACGCAAATCTTCAATCCGTTGATCTATGACTCCAATTATTCTCAATTCTAGTCAATTGATCATCCTTTGCTTTTAGTTCCTTAACAATTTTTTTTTTATTTTTCATTTTTAATGTAGGTACACAAATTCGTGGGGACGTCTCGCAGTTATCTTCCCTTCCCGATCATATTCCTTCTACAATTATAATTTTAATGAGTTTTATAATCAGTATCATAGGGCAGTATATCCGACAATTGTCCAGCGTCTTGCTCTAATCACATCCATTGTAGTGCGTTTCTTTAACAATTCCAAATAAGGTTATTCTATTTCCATTTTATCCAGTTTATCCTTTCCATACACCCGCAGCATTATATTTCAAGAACTTCAAGAACTTTCATTTCGGTATCATTTATAAGTTTATTATGTTTTAATAAATATGTCATCTATTATACCTACATTAACCATTATTTTCTAGTATTTTACACGAAAAAGAATTTCGTCTTCGGCGCATTTATTTTATTTCAGATGTTTTGAACATTTCATAAATTTCATCAATTACACGTTATACTATGCCAATTTCAATTTCTGTTATCATCACAATATTATCGTTTCGCTGAAACAGCGATTTTTTGTTCCAAAAGCTTTGCATTCACTATATATTTTATAGTTTTTTAGATATTGTAATTAAAAAGTGGTGGTTAGGATTTCTTCATTTTTAACGCTTGCTTTCTGATTTTTATAGCGTCTGCGTATAATTTTTAGGTCGTGTTGATCAAACATATTTCTTGTTATGTGAAAAGTATAATATTACATACTAAAAATGGATAAGAAAGTAATATTATATTTTTATCAAAACTTTTTATAAAAATTCATCAAAAACACCCGACGTCTTTTTTTTTTCAAAAATCTCAGGAAGCATTGTTCCTCGATAGTAAACGATCTATATGAACATCACAATATTATTGGTATCGTATAATGATATTTTCTCGCGTACAAATATGAATCTATTTTATATTTTTTACGATATATTACTGCAGTGTGTAATGTTACGATAATAACCGTAAATGTGGTAATAGGAATAATATGATGTAATACCTATACGTTAAATTCGAGTATATTTATAAGTAATGGCTCACCAGTACATTTCACGTCAATCCAATTGTAATATAATATATGTATAATGCATACAATATTTCAATCAAGTTCACAACCGTTTTAGTCGTACGAATCGGATACTTTTTTTTGGTCAATCTTTTTTTTTAGCACCCAGTGATACACTTTTTCGTACCACATAATGTCTGATCTGTAAATGAGATACATGCGAAATCGAAAAGTTTCGTTTTTTAAGTTTAGTCGATAATTATAAGAATGATGCTTATCGTGTTAATCGATTTTAGAACGACAGAAACATGAAAACTTTTAAAATTTCCCGCGGGATGATAGTACTATATTAACGAAAATAATACATGTTTCATGAAAATCATATTTACACCGTACTTGTTAACACCATTATTATAATAAATTAATTTTTTTTTTTTTGATAAAAATTGTAAAATTTTTAAATTTTTATTGTACAATTTTGGTTATTTAGATGTTCAATTTTCCTACAGATGGGTTCATCGTCGTATTACTTTTGAAATTCAGAAACTTCATATCAATACTTTATTAAACACTATGCAAAGCTCAGAATTATATATATTTTTAGTGCCATTACAGTCGTACTTATATAATGTTATTATAGGTAATATGTATAACTTATTTGTGGTAAGTTCATATTTGGGGGCCTAGTAACAACTTACTGGTTTAAAAATACATCTTAAATATTTCAAGTGAACGGCATAATATGAATTATACAGTATTTAGATCTTGAACTCGGATGTAACAAAATGATAATATTTCTAATTTAATTCCAAAATGTTTATTCAACGAATTCGCGATGTATAAGTTCCTCCATGCCTAATACAATATTATAACCAACACGAAAGGCATTGTATACACTGCAGCTGTAGGTATTATTTTACGACTCCCATAAAAGTGTGTATATAATATGTGGAACGCAATTTTAAATTTGAATAATACAAGAAAAAAAAAATGTTCTCCCGGATGTTTGCGGTAAATACGTGAAAAATTATAATAATACCATCACTCGTATTTTGCTCCGCGATGTTTTTTTATTCGAGTCGTTCCGCCTTGAAATTCTCCGTATGCGTAATTGAACAATAACAAATAGGTTGAACCGTTTCTTCTCCATGCAAGTGGTGTCACGTTATAGCCGGTTTCCGTATTGCGGAAAACGAGAATCCTCTGTCCTAAAGTGTTCGTTATTATCGCGGACAAAAATATTATTACCACCTCACACGGATGCGATAGATGGTCGATAAATCATTGTTATTTTTGTTGGGGGGACACAAAGAAACGATAAACCGCAACACCGCGAATCGTATAATATAATGTTATCGGATATTTTATGACTTAGTCGACGTCAATGAGTATTGAGCCTTTTTTAGATAATACATCACAATATTTTCAAAAAGATCATCTGCCAAACGATTTGTAGATAAAAAGGCTCGCGATTCTGATTCGAAAACAAAACTAGTCATTAGAGCCGCAGACGTGTCACAAGTTTCGTATCACGTGACAGTAAAAGTATTCAAAATTATTAAAAAAAAAGTTACGTTCTCAAAGTAAAACCTATTATTATGTTATTGAGATTTCAAAAATCAGATCTCGAATAGTCGTCTAATAGACTTCCTAATCAAGGAAGTCGCGGAAGCATTCAAGCGTCGCACAAGTGGTCTATAATGTAATTTTGGATGAATAAATGTATTGTTTTAAAATATTTTTTTAAAAATGTTGAAAGTAATATAATATTTGATATAAACTTATACGTATAACGTATACGCCTTCTCAAATATAGTACCTAATATAATTAAATAAACCGTATTTACTGGAATCACGATCTAATTACATGTAGTTTAATTTTATATCGCCTATTTGACCGTGTAACGTGTATCTCAAACAATTTTTGTGACGTGATATTTTTTTTTTTTTTACAATGTATGTTGTTACAGAAGGTAAGTTAAGCATTATATAATTAATACATTTCTTAATTTCTTGATAAGTTCAATAAACTAAATCAAATTGGTAAACTTGAATTTTTATTTCATTATCATTGGAAGGTTCGTGGCAATTACTATCAAGCTATTTTAAAAGTAACTGATAGTAACTATTCACGAGTAATCTCTTATTATAGTACAACTTCCCATCTTTTCAATGGTATAACTTTTATTTACAGCGATTTGCAGCTGTATTTTTTATTTTTATTTTTACATCTGATTTTAGTGTATAAAGCAAAGTTAAGAAAAGCCGAGTTATGAAAAAATGTTTGATTCGAAAAATAATTGCTAATCAATTAACATAAATATGACTGAAACGTCTTGAAAAATTCAAATTCAGAATCTTCTTGACCGTACATGCACCTGAATATTTTAAATCGAAAATGAACTATAATACTTCGTGAACATCGTAAATAATATTTTACAATGCATTGCATTTAAAAATATTTCAACTTCAAAATAATTTATTAATTAAATTCACTGTCATTAAAATTAATATATAAACAAGTATTATATGATTTGGAAAATTTTAATTTTATCCGCCTTAAAATTGCATTATAGACCACAATAAGTCGTATTCATTTCATAATTTAGGACTAAACAGACTAATATAATTAGGAATACTTAGGATAAACCAGTATAATTTCTGTAAAAAAATTTGTGTTTATCATCCACATTTTTGCAGTAATCAATTTTTTACATTCCAATTAAACTATGTCAAAATCCTAATTTTATACCTATAATTTCTCAAACTTTAACTATAATTTATTTTAATGGCTCTTTTTATTTAAAGATAATAAACCAGTAAGTTTACACCCTAATACATTTAGCACTTGAAACCCAAATAAATAATTCGATTGCATACCCCTCTGAATTTAATATTATTTGATTTTGCTTTTTGTGTGATGAACGCTTATTCTAAGATGTAAAAACTATTAGTTAGATCCGATATAGTGACGAAAGCATTTAATTTATTTACTTCGTCTTCTTTTTCTTCTTGTGTGGTCGATGAAACGTATATTATTTCTACCCTCTGCCCAGAACTTAATGAACTTGATGATATATGTCAATTTGTCATGCATGTTCTTACGATATTATACGTAAAGTAGTAGGAAGCATTTAGGTATTTTATATAATGTCCATCTCTCTTTAGTAGTTTTTCACTTTTACTTTTTTGCTTGTTATTTAATCCCTATTCTCTACCGACTAAACCAGATATTACTAAACTGGTAGTCATTACTCTCTATACGAAGTGATTCATTTAACTAAAAACATTTATTGATTCAAAAAAACAATTTCATTTTACAGTGTATTTGTATTTTTTACTATTTTTTATCGCTATTATTTTTTTTTTTTTTACTATTTTGAAAGACGACATACATTTTTAATTTTATATCATGTTGCAAGTTTTTATTCAAAGTATTTTGATTTATAAAATTCATATTTCGATCAAGTGGTTTATTAGTTATGTAAGCATTTAAAGTTTAGACGTGTGGAATAGTGGAACGACATTTTACAACGTACTCCAACCATTCCCATCCATAAAAGATAAACGTCTAAAATTTAGTTTGTATGTACAAAAGTACTCCAAAAAATATTCTGTTTTAGAATTAGGAGTTAAAAATACAAGTTGTCATTAATAAAGTAAGACTGATATTAAAAAAAAAAAAAGGATAATAATAAAAAATAATCAAAAGTATATAGTTTTTATTTTATTTTTAAAAACTTAGTTTTTTTTTTAAATAATGAGTGTTTTACATTAAATATATTAACCCGTGGTTATGTATAGATCGTCTGCAAAACGAATTAGAGATATCATGTCGATTGTTTTAAGTTAGTTATTACATTTGTTTTAAAGTCCATAGGCGAGCATCGTTATTAGTTTTGGCATTTGAGCATTTCAAAAAATCGCACAAATTGAATACGATATACATCCGTATTTTCGATTCAGTGTAAGTCAAATGTCTGTATTTACAGAGTAATTATTTTTATGTTGACCAGTAAATTCATCTCGAGAATTAACATTATTTTAAAATTATTTTTCCGAAAAGTTTTAAAACCCGCTTATTTTATTTTTTTTTTTTTTTGGTAATTACGTCAGCGGGATTTGAGAATTATATCCCTAATAAATATCCTAAATATTCTATAGAAAATAATATGTCTTAATAAAAATATAATTGTATGTCCCGAAACTTGAAAATAAGCACAAATGTTATATTTTCTAATCGAATACATGTTTAATAACTATTAAAATAATTCTTTTGATAGAAAAAAAAAAATATGAATATAAAAATCCAATTTACGGTTGCCTCGTGGTGTTCTTAAAATAAATTTATTGGACTTAACCGGTGTAATAACACTATAGGTTTATAGTTTTCTAACGTTATACTGCAGTGACCTAATAACAAACTATGAATTCACCATTTTAATAAAGTGTTGAGATGGCTTAGGTAAACGTATGAGAAAAAAAAATGTTTGATACAGGCCAACCAAACTTTACATATTTTATCATCCGGTTAAAGTGTTCGGTTATCTTTTTATCTGCAAATTTGTAATATTTTATTTTTGAGGGATTTCCAAGAACGAAATTAGGACAAAATATGTAAACGATCGTTAAATGTACCTACCAATAAAATCGTTTAGATAAAACTTTGAGTTTGAATTTTTTGAAAATTCAGACTCGTAACCCGATAGTCTATTATTTCTTATTTGTTTTCGACATAAGCGAGAAACAATAAAAAAAAAAACTCGCCGTATTGTCTAAAAATATTATACTGTCAAAAGCTGATTTATTCGAGGTAAAAAAAAATCGGTCTATATAAATTTTAAATTTATAATATTACACTTTATACGATATGGATTTGACGTTACGTATTAACGAACGATACGCTGAAGAACATATTTTGAAATATGTTTAAAATAATATATATAAATGTTACTATGCGTATACGCCCGTATATGTGCAAGATGATTACCCGTTTTGGATTTTTCGGGATTTTTAATGTTAGAGGTACTCATGAAATATATCGATTTTATACACATTCCGCATTCCCCTATCGTCGTCATATTTTAACACTCATATTTTAAAATTTAAGACTATCGACGACATATTATTATAAGATATAATGTTTTTGAAAGTTTAAGTATAAATTATGTACATAAGCACAACTATAGGGGGTGGGGGTGTAGGTGGAGCTGGTATCAAATGAACCGACAAGTATCATTGCTACATAGAGATGATACATCAATATTGAATATATTAAGGTACATATATATATATAAGAATTAATAATTTAAAAAAGCGATAGAATTTTAAATAGATATAATATTTTATAATCAAGAAAAAGTCTGTTAAAATAGTTATTTTTTACTTAATTTAATTATAATTAAATATGGTTTTTTCGTAGATATAGATAAAATTTTAAATATTTATGTTGCTTCATAAGTGAGATAAAGGATGGTGACAATAGCCTCTAGTGGATCTGTGTGCGTTTCAAATTTTTCGCACTGACAAAAATATAAATCGGTTAGTTGAGCCCATGCATCACGCATATTAGCCAATGTCCATCGCTTTCCAGTCCTAAACCATTACGTCTTCTGGTGATGTTTTTTAAGCCCCATTTTTCTGATGATAACAAAGTAATGTTTTCTTCTTGAAATGTTATAAACTGGTATATGGTATAAAGAATACGAGAACCACTGTCATTAAACCGCCTTGTATACGTGGTGATCCATTCGATATAAGACATTCATTGTCCCAAAAACATTTACATAAGAACATTTATCTTTGAAATGATTTCATTTCATTAAGAAACAGAAAAAAAATATATATTTTTATAATTTGTTTAATTTATTACTTTTTTTAACGACTCCGCACGTTTTTAATTTCATATTCCAAAACAGAAAATGATTACAGATTACTTCGTTCTAACGAAATTCAATGTTAAAGTTTTTCAAAATAAATTTGGCTTAAGATCGAGAAATCACAAATGCACATTGAATAAAAGTAAAAAAAAAAAATATCACAATAATAAAAATAGTAAAACTGTTTATTTTTTAAATATCGTTCTTCGATGACTTAAGACCGCGTGAAAAAATATTTTCAAAAACGTTTTTAGTCTAACGAACAAAAGAATATCTATGCGTCAAATTTATCATTCGGCATACCTACGGTTATTTTACGGGTAGATACCCGTAAAAAATACCGTAAAACGAAAAATAAGTTTTCGACTTTACCGAACGGAATGAAATAGAGAGAGAGAGAGAGAGAGATCGTTCTCGAAGTGTACGTATTATTATTATTATTATTATTATTATTATTATTTTAAAGAGAACAATATTAAACACGTAAATAATCGATAAAGCGCCGACCACCGTTGAGAGTCGTGTGTGGTATTATATTATGCGTATGACCGCAAATGAATTTCATTCGGTACGACGTTATATTATAATATTGCGGTAATGCGGTACACTGTATTACCACTGTTACACATAGCGACTCGTGTTGCATTTTCGAACAAGCCGTGCTCAAAAGAAACTATATTACCGAACAATCGATGTTAACGTTTTCGCGGAAACCCTAATCATTTTTTAACAGCCCTAAATATATTAAAATTAATGAAATTCCACGGTTCGTCCAACGCGGACCAACTTTTGACTCGTTTTTTCTGCTGAAAATTCGTACTTACACAATTTGTTTTCTGACTCGACGCCGTCAAAAACTGTTACGGATAATCGTCTTGATTTCAAGGTGGCAAGTTTTTTTTTAATTTCTCAAACAGCGATACCGTGATACGTGGATCGATATCGGACACAATTTACCGGCTGTTGATGTAATACGAGGTGGTCCTAGTACATAATTTATTCAAATTTTGGTTATTAGAATTTTCGAAAATACCATGAGACCATTTTTTTACACTACTATGTGTAGTACTTAAGTACTGTCTTCTGTTGATACAAACACTTTCAAATGAGAACCGTTGTGCTAATAATAAAAAAAAATATATATTATTTAGCGGACGATTTTCTTAAAAAAACGTTGAATGTACTAAAATAAAAGTTCTAATGAGTTGTTTTTGAGTCATTATAATGTCTATAGCAAGGATATTCATCTTTAAAAATGGTTTTACAAAAATATAAACTATATGTAATATCAGTTGTAGTATTTATTTTACTTGGACCATTTTTACAAATTATTTATATTGACGGTTCATTAAAAATGACTATCACATTTAAATTATCTAAGCCCATATAAATACTTAATCTCATTTCTATAAATATATTCCTTTATTCACAAATAAGTATAACTCGATATCTAATAGTTTGAATTTCAAATTTCATATGTCGAATTTCACAAAAAAAAAATTATTTGATTAAAAATTAAAAGTAAAAATGAGGAATTACTATTTAAAAAATACAAAATTGTATCGTTACATAAACATCTCCTTATGTGGTACAAAAATTTGTAGAGTGTTCGAAAATATGGTTTTTATGTGTATTTAAAAATTCCAAAAATCAGAATTTGAATATATGGATAAAAACAAGGCAAGCATGCTTATAAATTTACATTGTAATTTTTTTTTTCAGCACAGCTATAAATATTAATAAAGTATTACTATAACAACATTTTTTTTTTTTTAAGAATAGTCCATTATTAGTCATTAATTATTTAAATTTTATGTGATTTTATTTTATTAATTTTTATCCGTATATCACTATATTGTTTTAATGTTTACAATATTACAAATATATTTTTAAAGTTAGAGTTCATTATTAATTAATATATAGCGTGATTCAAAGTTTCCTATGTGATTATGTTTTATTATTATTTTTTTTTTTTTATTATTATTGATAATTTACATAGGTATAACTATACAATATATAAATGAATTTACCCATACCAGCGTTTTTTTACATATAGTATAATTTTCAAAATAATTTGACTCTTTGTGAGATATTTCTATATATTTGATATTTTCAATTTTTTTTTTTTAATAAATATCATTATGAAATTAACATAAATTTTCTCGTTAATTATTATCATAGCAATTTAATAATTATAAAATATTATAAAAACGATTTTTTTTCATAATATCAAATGATCGATGGTTAATATTTTGTTGAATTCACGAAAAATTTCGAATTTTTTTGTAGTTGAAAATGTATGAAACTTTTAATTTTTATAGCTATACAAAGTTTGTCAAAAGAAGTTCATAATGCAACTAAAATTTATAAAAAATTATTGACATGTTTTTTTTTACAGAAATTTAAAGTTAAAATTTGAACGGAATTAGATATCCAAACGAAGAATAACAGTTTTAGTTATTTTGTTTTAAATTAAAAATATCATTTGCAAGAACTCAAAACTTTCGATGTATAATAATATATTTTTTAAGTAAAAATACATTTTCAAAAGTAATGTTTTTGGACAAAATTAAATTATTTAAACTACTGTTCCACTAATAATAAAATAAATTAATTTATTAGCAAAATAAATATATTATAAAACATACTTAGTATAAATACAGGCTGACAGATCGTTTTTCTTTAGAATCATTTTTCATATGCAATGATTTTTCATCACTGAATTCAAATTTAACATATTAATATACATAAGACAGTATGCTCAACGGCGAGGAACATTCGACACCTATAATAACTGTTCAGCAGATCGGTTACCTACATTCCCCCTTTGTTTACACCTTTTAACATGCATGTCAAACACGCGTCCCATAACTCAATTATTTCTCGCGGTTGTCAATATTAATAAACAGTTAATGGTATAAATTAAGTAAATAAAAAAAAAAAAAAAAAATTCAACGTAATGTTTCTTTTCTGTCTTATCATCTGATAAACTGTATTTGAATAATGTAGTACTACAAAGTCCCAGAACTACAAAAGCATAAAGGTTTTATTTTCATTCTTAACTAACTAAATTAAAAAATAAAATAAAAAAAAAACATAAATGTTTAATGTTCTTTAGCTATAGGCAGGAAATGATGAAACTTCGCGTAAAATCTGCAAATAAAACGCGTTCGACCCTCGACCTAACGGTAAATACGTAATAACAATAAATAAAACTCGGCAATACTTTAATTATTATAATTCCCTACCTACACGTGGGCGTATAATACGTAATAATTTAAAAAAAATATATAATAATAGCTAAAGACAGGATTTTTATATTAAGGGGAACTGGAAAATTAAACAAAAAAATTAATAAGATGAATATTTAATTCATTAAATATTCAAATAAGTTTTTTTATTAATCTTGTGTGTTATTTCACAGCAGATGATAGAACTGCTAAACTAATCATAATATGAGTTTAAAAGGTCTGCATTTGGTACTTCGAAGTGTTTTTTTTTAATTTTCTCTTATAGGAGTCCGTCTAGAGTGGGGTGAGATGGGTGAAATTTATTTCAAAATTTACCAAACACAAAGCGATTTAGCTAGGTAGTAGATACATTTATCAATAAATATCAAGAGATACTTTGCCAATCACTGTACTATAAAAAAATCTATAGATACCGTATATTATGGTAAATTTTTCTAACACGTTTTTTATTCGTTTAATATTGAATGACATTACAAGACGTGTTTTTTTGATCTCAATGCAACAATAATTGATAAAATGATTTTCCCCGGGAACTTAATCGTATTCGCAGTGTTTCTGAAAATATTCTTTAAATACAATATTATCGCTAACTACAAACGCCATTTCGAAAAACAAATTTTAAAAGTAAAAAACGCTGTTGTGACTTCAAATCATGTGCGAATAAATATGTACTCAAGCGTGATATCGTTTCGCTTTTACCGAATAGAAAATAACAGTTTAGTGACAGGAGAATCGTCCTGCCAGCTTCGGGTTATCCTGTAAAGTTTCCGTGTGTTGGCTGGTTTTAAATCAGTAACCTGACGGGATAATAATATTATCAAACAACATCTGCAATGGCAATAAACAGACAGTCGTAGTTGTGGACACGTGACGTCATGGTAATAATAATAATAATAATGTAATATTATTACGTGGGATGTTAACTCGTTTACGTCGGTTCGTGATTGTGCGCAGAACAAGCGACTCGACTTGTTATAATAATTAGATGTTAATCTGCATGGGTACCTTTACCTGTCGGGTATTAAATTATACAGTACGGTGTGAAATTTATACGCGTCCCGTTGTAATTTAAATCGAAATTTGATCTATAAACGTCGTCGCCGCCACCGCCGTTGCAGGTGTCTCCGGTATGGTCGCTATCGCGTTTTATTATCATAACAGTTGTAACACTGTCAAGTATACAGCACCGCCTCCAATGTAACAGCGGGTGATAATACTTACCAACTGTAAATATATTATCCTAGGTCATAGTCACCGTCGGTAAATATTATAAACTAGGGCATTTTAACATAAACCCTAGGGGGTGATATATTTTCACCCCCGTTAGGAATGCGATTTTAGGGGGTATAAATATACTATACTCTGTACAGCAAGAGAACACGCCACGTACCGACGAAAATCGGTTCTTCTGCGCATTTCCACTCAACTACCGTAGTTAAACTGGTTTCGATGGCCGGGTGACGCGGGGAAATGCACAAAATTGGTGTATTCTCTCGCTGAACACAGTATAGGCTATAGCTATGGACCAGGTGAATATATACTAGAATAAACTTATATTCCAGGTAAATATATACTTGGATATATTGACCATCGCCCCACCGATAAAAATTGTGATCTAAGGGGGAGGGGTATAAATATAATAGTATAAACTTATTTCTCGAGTATCCTAGTATATATTTACCCCCCAAAAACTTTAACTTAGAATATATTTACCGGAGGAAATAAATATTATCGAGAGCAATAGTCTTGGGACACCCACGTGGTTAAAAACAAATAAATTTTCTGGCTTTGTTTCGAACCTCGTCATTACATACTGTATTATAATACTTCCCGGCATAAGCAACTAAACAGTAATTCTATTTTTGTCAAAATCGAATTTTTGGTGTCCGTCAATAAATATTTTAATTCTCTATCGATTTCCGTAATAAAAATTAAGGGTTTTCTCATATAAATCTATGATAAAATAACAAATAAGGAGCGGTATCTACGAAAATTTATTAAAACATGAAACACATAAACAGAATGTTCAAATACTAGAAGAAAAAAGATGTGAGTGTTACTGTCGAGTTAATGAGTAACTTCTCGATCATAAATATTACGATCATACTAAAAGGATAACAAGTATATATTTTTTTTTTTTTATAATAGTCTTTAAAAACGATTTTACTAAAATATAAAACAGTTGTAATATTGGATCTAGTATTATATAATATATTATGAAATTGAATTATTTTTACAAGTTATATACGTTCATAGATTAATATGAATCACTACAATTTTCAGATCGTCATCCCCATATCATCCAAACTTATCATCATTGATCTATTATCTTTAATACATAAAGTTAAATAACTCAAAACTAATCGTTCGAGTTTTTATTTCAATATGTCAAAATGTCTAGAAAAATTATCTGCTAAATAATTTAGTAGAATAGTGGTACAATTGTTAAAAAAATAATAAATTTGTATCTCAACTGGGCACTCCTAGGATAGTACAAAATAATGTGGTCTTTAAATACATTTAAAAATATTTAAAAATCTGATTTTGAATAATTGCATTTTTGAAGAAAAAAAATGGGTGAGTATACTGGGTGGATCACCTCGTATGCATGTTTTGCGGACATCGATCATAACTTCGCATTGATGTAGATGCGATATTTTTTAATTTTTTGGTTATAAAACGTAATGATTTCTCAAATGCTCTGAAATCGTATTATTCGGAATTTGTTATGTACGCAACGGGCACAAATTTACACATAATATTTTAGTACAAATTAGTGTTTGCGTAATTTGTTTCTTTTTTTCAATCAACTTCCCACCTACTGGAGGTACACATTTTTTGATATCCTATTTTATTACTATGTTAATATTTTTAACTGCGTATTATAAAATTCGAGGTCGTCGTATTAGCATATTTCGTTTTTTCGAGAACTTGTTTTACGAGTTTTTAGTGAAATATTGTTTACACCCTTGACGAGCATCTCCGCACACTAATAACCCTACCCGAACAATACTATATTAGGATATGGATGATATAAAATTGTGTATTATAATTATTGTTAAATCATTCAGCCCCATCAGTAGTACTTACGAGGTTCGCAATTTGTATTTGTAGTAAAATAGTGAGTATAAAAGTTGTTATATATGTATGTTACTTCCCTATTATTCAATAATTTATAAATTCACCTAAACAACGATCGGTCAATTTCTCGCCCAAATGTTATATGCTCTAATCAGGTCAATTTTGGGTCATTCGCCTAAATGAATGACGCTCCGAATTATTGCTCTTAATGTAAATTTACAATTATTTATATCCTCAGTTTTCCGAGTTCTTTTAAAACCGTTGTCGGATGGTTTAAAATGTTAATGCGCGCATAATTTGATACGCCGGCGAGCTCGGAGAGTGGTTTACAATCTATCACCACAGTCGAGTGGCTGCAGGACGAAGGCGCAAAATATAATAATATAAGCAGAAATAACTTTTTTTTTCACCTTTCCGTTTTTCTCAAACAATAATACTGCAAATACGATTCATCGCACGTCATTGTGTCGGCAGATGACGCGCCACGTGACGGTGTACCTATATACCGTCGGCATTAGTGACGCGGAGAAAGTGTCAAGTCCATAAAAATGTACCCTGTTATTAGTACACCAATGAATCGACTTGATAAAATCGGCGAACCCTTACCGGGGAAAAATTAGAAGAGGCGGATTCAAAAGTGTAAACACGATGTGTGTAAGAGATAGCATACAGTAGGAATTTACGTCAATTGGTCGTACAAAATCGGTCGTGGTGAAATTGGCCGTCGGAAATTAGTCGGACACACACGTGCACACACACACTTAGGTATATATCGTGTAAAAGTATACAAGTCGGGCAAAAATATATTTTACAAACACACACTTTAATGGTGAGTGGAGGAGGTTAATAATTTCGAACGGCAGGCGGTTGTAGAGCTGTAGAGCTGTGGTGCTTGTGTAAGATTACCAGAGCGGGGTATAAGGAAACGTCAATATACCTACCACGCACAGGTCGGGTTACGCCAACAACAATTAAATTATTATAATAATATGTCCTTATTCCTCTGTAGTAGTGCCGAGTACGTTTATACCATGTGTGTAGGGGGAAGGGCAGGCCCAATACCGAGGTATTATTAGGGGCGTCTATTTGTTATCATGAATATGAGTTTACGTCAATTGGTCGTATGAAATCGGTCGTGGTATAATTAGTCGTTTAGTAAATTGGTCGTGGTATATTTTCGTCACGAGACGTGAATATTATTTTAAGAACGTTATGCAGGTACAAATGGACAATAATCATTATTATATATTATATTATGTATCTACACGTTTTACGGTAACAAATATTATCGGATATCTTTTATTATCTGGAATCCAAATATGTTTCCTCTATAGTCTATACTGTGCATGCCCTCTTTTCAGTTGATTGTGATAGACGGTGTAGTCAGCTAGTGCTAAATTTATAGTTAATACATAAATAATAATTAATATGTCTCTAGATTTTCTAAAAAGTGAAAGAGAAAGAAATATGCTCGTGCATGACAATTATTTATATCGTTTTGAAAGTCAAAATAATGAAAAAAACTTCATGGAAATGTATTGAAAATTTAAAAATATATATAAAGCTAGAATAAATTTAGATAAATATTCTGTTTTAAGTAACCTAACCAAAATGCCACATGTTAAAAGAGCAATTCAAAAGAGCTTGCTAAGAAAACTGAACTCAGTACTCAATTTATTGTAGCAACTATTGATTCAGACAGAGATAATATATTAAAAAAATTGTATAAAAAATAATTTAATTTTTCTAGTATATAATTAAGCCTAATATTATTTTTAATATTTTTAAATATATATAATTTTACGACCAATTTTCCAAACGATAAATTTCAGACGACCAATTGACTGTACCCCAAACAGTAGTGCTCAGCTCAATCGGTCTGGTCCGGTCCTAACATAAAAAATAGTCGACTCGTCGGTTTAGTCTGGTTCAATATTGTTTGGGTGCACTTAATTCGATTCAATCCTTCTTCATTTAATATATTATTTTTAATTCAGTTTCATCCGGTTTAGATACAAAAAAGTATCGGTTCGGTTCGGTCCTTATAATTTATTAAAATTATTGTCTTGGCGATCTGCATGAAATTAAATGAAAAACTTCAAATACGAGCAATTGTTTTATAAATATATTTTATATAATTATATTTTACTGAATGTCCATAATAATGGTCTGGTAATGACTTTTACAAACGAAGTTATACAGTCCAAATTTTTCTAGGTCAAACTGACATATCGGTCCTGGTCTATTTTATTAAATTTAATTAAGCTACTAATCTTAGTCCAGTCTAGAAAAATGTAGACGGTAGCTCGGTGTGAGTTCGGTCTTTTGTTAAAACTTTAAGTCCGGTCTGATCCCTAAAATAACAGGTCATGAAGAACACTAGACAGCACAGGGAGAATTAAAAAGTTCATTCGGGAATGTCCTCCTCAAAAACGTATTTTTTACTGTGTAACCATAGCTTGCAAACGTTATAATAACGTTATTTATTTAAAAATCGATTGAAATTCGTAAACGTAATTATTACCAAAAACAGTTGACAAAAAAAATTAATACTTAAAACAAAATCTAACGATTAACAATATAATATATAATAATATATCATTAAACGAAAAATAACGCAAAACGAAATAATTTAAAATTAATTTACTTAAAAGTTAGAATATTGGTTTCGTAAATATATTTATTTAAATATTCATATTTATTGATTTAGCAGTCAGTCCATGAATTAATTATATCCCGTATTTAAACCATTCCCCGCATTAGATAATATTATACTTAACGATAAACCCAAAACGTATGTATTGTTTAAATTCTGAATAACGAAAAATACATAAATTGTCTAATGTTTAGATATTAAATAACGTAAAACGAAATTTTAATTTCAAATGTAAGTCCTGACACATAATCGTAGTACTTTTATAAAAAGTGTAATGGATATGTTCACGGCAGATTTTTACAGTGCGATAACACAGTCTTTAGCCCTCAACTTATCACTCACCCAGAAATATTTAACTATACACTTTACAATCCACCTTGAACTTTGTAAACCTCCTTGAAAAATTCGCTGTGAACATATATTTATTTACAAAAAAAACTACTATTTTGTGTAATATGGTGAAAATAATGTTTGAGCGAAACTTTCCCCACTTCAAATATTTAAATCTCCATGCAAAAAAGACGCTGTAAATATACAAATAATATACATACTATTTGCGTAGCTACCTGAATATTTAAATGTCTTATTGATTAGGACAATATATTATTGTGTAACTAGAAAGGGTATGCATAAATATATATTTTTTTTTAAAAGAAGAGTGATTCGTCCTTTAATATTTATGCATTTTTTTATCGAACAACGTTGCTGTACTTATTTAAAAAATATATATAACCAGACACCTTAAAAACAAGTAACTGCTCAAAGAAAACGCGCAAATCGGAGTAGGTGTAGGAATATATTTATTTTGATTGCAACGGTTTGTTTGCAAATTCATTAAATTCAATCATCGCCGCCATTTAATATAATGCATACAATAGGATATGAGACACGTTTCCTCCTAAACTTGAAATTATTTTGCGTTTTATTTGCTATATCGCGAGCACGGATAATCACAGAGGGTTGTACTCGAAGATTAAACAATATTATGAAAACGATTTGAAAAAAAATATGAATTCAGAGTGATTTATTTATTTATTTTTATTCAAAGCTATGGAATGCTCTATATTGGCAACACTGTTCATTTTTTTTTTTTTTTTTACTTACAAATGGACTGTATGATATTATTTATTCGTAATATTATTTTAATTACTTTTGAAGAAAAAATTTTAAAAAAATATATCAATTACACTATTGCCATCTTCGTAGTGCCCAGAATATCGACTGGTCAGATAATATATACTATAGACATGAAAAACACATTCTTTTTTTTAAATGTAAGCACTGATATCAATATGATAATTTGACTGACCACCAAAGGGTTGTCATAATATTTAAGCGAGTCTTACGTCACTAAAAAGCAGTGAGGCTGAAGCCTATCATGGTCAACACATTTATTGACTGAAAACAATATTGTCGTTGAGATGATATAGACCTCTAGGGGTGGTCAACACAAATATGTTTGAGAGCCACATGGATAAACACAATGATATCGAGAAACAAAATGTTTAATAATACATTTTATAACTTAAAAAAAAATAAAACTCATAATAATAATAAGTAAATTTAGATTTTTGTTAATAAGACGCGAGTCACATAGGACTGATCACAGCTGCAAGACTGATCAGTGTTAGGACTCATCTAGATAATTATTTGTTTATTTTTTACCGTATCTAGATAAATAATTACAAGTTATCTTAAATTTATTTTAGCTAAATATTTCATGTATCTAGATAAATGCACAACAAACATTTTTTGGTAAATATTTTCTAGAATTGTCCGAAAATGTTTGAATTTGTAAGTCACTTATAAGTAATATAACACGATCTACAAATTATTATACCTGTAATCAATATTATTTCTCATAATATTGTTACCTTAGTTATTCCTAATTTCTTAGTTTTTTTTTTTTTTAAGTTAATGTTTAGTGATAAACAACTTTATGTAATACATTCAGACGAAAACAACAGTACTACACAGACATAATGTACATTGAGGTTAATATTTTTTTGTAATTATTTAATTTAAATTAATTTTTATATATTTATAATTATCTATAGTTTATCTGGATAAAATATTTTTATCTTTTAGAAATATTAATTTGATTTTATCATCTTTTATCCTTATTTTAGATAAAATAAAATGTAGTTTTTTATCCTGATGATTTTTTTGTTATCTGGTCCTAACACCACTGCACCTGATATATAGAAAAACTATCAAAATATTCGTGTGCGTCGCTTGTTACAAATATAGTTTTCAAGCGAAATCGGTTGTCGTTTGTGCGTGGCAAAACCGATCTCGTGAGCACTCACACGGCCTCTCTGAAGTGGAATAATATATTATTTTCTAGAGAGCAAAATTATTATTTATAATAATACTCCTACGTTTCGAACGAACGTCGTAGTTGGTGTATGTCGTCCAACTGCAAGTGTGGTGAAAATATGAATAATATAAGCGGATCGTGGTCGGAGAAAATGTACATAATATACTGCCATCGTGCATTAGGTCGGCGGCGGGGTGGATGAGGCGATCCGTAACGCGACCGTTCGCATTATTCATCGATAAGCAAAAATGACAAAACAAATGAAACTCGATGTTTCCACTATGGTTGGATACAATAATGTAATGTGACATAATATGCGTTTTTACAATATACCGACCATCGGTACAATATTACAAAAAAACTTCTATATAACGGTCATCGAAGGGACCGGAAATAATAACCGATATTTAGAATTGACCGTTAACAGAAGTGCAATGTTTACAGATAACCGCAATATAGAGTGCATAAAAAAAAAAAAACGAGTACACAATAAAATTCATATTAAATGGAATCTCGTGAGTCTAACTTCAATCAGTCGAAAACCTTGATAAGTAGAAATAAATGCCGTTCACGGCTAAAAATTTAGTAAGTCAAAAACTTCAATGAGTTGAAACGATTTTATTTCCCTTGAATTTTGACTTATTGAGGTTCCACTGTATTAAAAACCGTAATTATGATAAGTGCAACGATAAAGAGTTATTTACTATATTATGTATAATTTAAAATTAAAAATAATGTGTATATTTATAATATGCGTTAAAAATATTGAATAATGTTAGCTTAATTTAAAATATTATTTTTTGAATAAATTTTTTTGAAATTAATATTTATTGTTTTTAATAAATTAAAATCATTTACATTACTTTTTTGAAGATTAAAAAGTGCTTAATTAACAAGCGTTATCATGAAAGTTTGATAAGATAACTGCCATGAATGATTTGGATACACGACGCACTTTATATTTCTTATACATACATTTTATTATTTTATCTAATATTTTGACCATTAATAATTATAGTGCCCGCTATAATGAGGTATTAATGTATTTTCTACGTAACATTTGATGAGACTAAAAAAACATAGAGGTGACCGTTAACTGAACTTTTACTATATAGTCAGGGCTTGCATTTGAAATTGAAATTTCATTTTAAGATACTGAACATCTAAACGTTGTATATTTTTTGCGTTTATTTTTTATCGTTTTTTGTTAAAAATAATATCTAATTCGAAAAATTTCCTGGACACGGAACATAACAAATTCTTGGATTTTACTCTAAGATTGAATGCTAAATCACGTGGAATTAATATTTCTACGAAACCAATATTATAACTTTTAAGTAAATGGATTTGAATTAGTTCGTTTTGCATTATTTTTGTTTATTGATATTCTATAAATTACGTTTTGCGTTATGTTTTAAATTATGATATATTAGGTATATATTTTGTTAATCGTTATGCTTTATTTTGTGGTATTTAATTATTTTTGTTCATCGTTTTCCGTTTTAATTACGTTAGTAAATTTCGATCGTCTTTTTTTCATATATATCGTTATAATCATAACGTTGCTTAAACATTTTCAATCCCTGATAATAATATTATATTTTTACGGTTTTAAGTGGGTTATTACCTATTAAAACTGCAGAATAAGTTAATTATTTTTCTAACTCACAATAAAGATGAGTTGTTAATTTGGATTGATAAGAAAAAGTTATTAGTTAATTTAATTGCTAATTAACTTGGAGAAGTTAAATGTTATTACTTTTTTTTTTATATATTATGACACTAGCCTATTTTATTTTTTACCAACGCAAGACTATAAAGTTAGTTTTTCATCACTAAAAAGAATAACAATTGTTATAAATCGAAAAAGATAAAAGTAGGTATTATAGTAGTTTAATTATATTTATATACTGTCAGTAAATATTCCATATTATATAATATTATGGTTTCTAATAAAGTATAAACTTAATTATCAAACGACTTATATAATTTTTAAAACTGTTGACAATTTATTTATTTTTTTTAGCACTGGTTTTTATGATTATTGTTTAGTTATAGTTTGTAATTTTATTTTTTATAGGTATACCTTAACTAAGCAATTCATACCAAACATTAAAGATATGTTTTGACAAGTAAACAATATCAATTGAAATGTAATGAAATAATAACTTCTTAAAACGATAATTGAATTCGTTGATTTCTTGTAAATTAAAAGAAATAATTAAACTAAGTTAGTATAGTTAAATTATCAGGAAAACCCAAAAATAACTTTATAACTTAACTTTAACTTTTTAATTTGTCAATGCCTAGCCATGATACTTGTACACAATATTATTACTCATATTGTGTTTGAAGTCTGAAATACAATTCGTTTTCAAGTACCATACATAATTATAAGATAATAAATTTGCTTCATTTAAAATCAATTCGTTTTTTGAGATGGTTTGTCGTCAATGTGACAGGACTGATAGAACTGTTTAGAAGCAAATTGTAATATATTAAAGGCAAATTTTTTTTTTTTATTTTTCTTTGGATTAAATTATTTCTCCTGGTAGGTCAACGGGTCAAAACAGAACTATACTACAAACAAAATGTTTACTCCATTTATAATGATAAACGTTGTATTTTTTATTCAGAATTCTAGAAAATAATACATGGTTGGTAGTTAGGTAACAAACAATTGATGCCATGAGATATCGAATAGTAGTGAATAATATTCAAGTATCGACAAAAAAAAAAAAAACATAAGTATTGCTCAACAAGGGCAAATTAATCGACATAAACACGATTATTCATAGTTACCACTCATTAGCCCTGTTCTCGATAAAATAATAACAAATCGAATCGTTTAATATCAAAATGTCACGCGTTTGTTTACTATGTTATTTTATGCATTTTCAAACATTTGAGTAGGGCGTTTTTTGTCAATTCTGAATTGTATATATATTTTTTTTTTTTTTTTGTATTTTCGTTTATAGCGTTCGGTGTCCAGGTGCAGAGAGTGCAGTAAGTACAGTAAGTTTGTCTTTATAACATAACGGCGGAGGCGTTTTATTCAACGATTCCATGAAATTATATCACTCTGGTTGTCATGCGTTACGTCCGCGGACTTTGGACGACGTTTTGAAGCCAATACGGTCCGTTTCAATTATTCAAAATTCAATTTTGAAAATGCATTAATAATGGCGGCGAATATTGTGTTAACCGTAACAACTATTCCAGGATCGTTGGATAGCCACTGGCAGGGGGTTTGTTTCCTGTCGCCCGTCCTTTAATAGTTCAATTAATAGACTAGCAGCTGCCCATATGAAATGTCCGCAAACAATTGAAATCGCACGCGTATATAGTACTCACCTATTATAGTATATATAACGCGGTCGTAAAATACTAAACGTGTTATACCAAACGTTAACGCTAAGCATAATACCGAACGGAAAGGCAAAACTGCACGCGCGCGCAGGCATACGCGCGACGGTTATCGAATGGACGACGTCACGTTTTCAAATTGTTGGCACATCAAACGGTGACAGTGTTGAGAATAGACGATGAAAATTTAATCTAGATAAGACACAGACAATATTGTATACATTTATCTAGATACACATAAAGAAAAATACACTTTACATATTGTATCTAGATTATATAAAGATAATCTAACTTTTATCTAAAGAATATGATAGATAAAACTAGTTTTTATTATATTTAAATTAAAAATGTATTTCTTTACCTACGTGAACATAAAGTAACTAATAATTAACAGGCGAATACAGTAACAAATGGTCTTTGAGTCAAAGAATCGTAAAATCTCAAAGTATCAACTTTATAAAATTTGCTAGTAGAACATGGGAATATAATAATATTACGAGTATATGTACTAATTGGATAGTGTTCTAATAGAAAACTTTTATTTCAATAAAAATAATGAATATTATTCATGAAAAATTAATATGATTTAAATAAAATGTATATACATAAGTAAATATGTCATTTAAGATAACCAATAGATAAATGACACAATAGTTATATAGATAAAATAATAGATGAGTATTTTTTTTATCTACATAAGTCTCAACACTGCAAAAGGAGCTTCAGTCGTTTCCAATAAAAACATTGTTCTTTCGTTTCTGCCAAAACGAAAACTGTTTGATTTTCGTTTCCGCCAAATTTATTTCTACCTCTATTGTTGAAATGGAGTTTGAGAACCCTTAATCTACTTATTATAAAATAGTGCTATCGGCGTAAGACTGAAAAATTTTAATTTTAAAGGTTCAAACCAATGTATACGTTTAAATTAATAGTTGCAACTTAAGTCTTAGATATACAAAAACATATCAGATGTAATATAAAAAAAAAAAAAAACAATTCATTAATACCTACATCAAATGCAATAGAAGAATATTGAAACAAAACTATTTCGATTCATTTTATAATAAAAATCATCTCAATATCTCGAAAAAAGTAATCGTAATTAGGTACATAACTTGTTTAATTATTAAAAATATAGTCGAAAGTATATGTAATGAACAAATAAGAATGTACAACATGACACATTATGTAGTTTGATGGTAGAAATTATACAGATCTTTGTCATTTTGACGAGTTATTTTAATTTATTGTTGTTGACTGACGGTTTTGATGTTATGTAAAATCGATAATAATAAATTATCATATTCGGAAAAAAACAGTCCTCAGTGGATCAGGTTTGAATAGTGAGGTACATTTTTATGAACATATTTTGCTTTTGTTAAATTCGTATTATTTTTCATCAAATTTATCCCTTGATATTATTTAAACTAATTATATAGGTAGTAATAAAATATTTAATCTACATAATTTTATTTAAAATTGAGTGCTTGTTTTACAATTTAGCCATTTTATTATCATTTTTGGCTACTATAGAACATAATTAATTTAGAAAATACAAATACATTCATATCGGTAATAAATGCATATTTTCATCTATTATTAAAACAATTTGCATATAATTTTATAATTGGTAAATAATATTTTATTCTTTAAAGTGTAGGTATACATTTTAATTTTAGTTAGTATATTCACTGTTGTTTGACTTTAAGTTTAAATCGTAAAAATTTAACTTGATTTCAAATTAAAAAAAAAATAATTATAACAGAGTCTTGTTTTTACAATATTTTTTAAAAGTGTTTTTATTGATGTTATACTTGTTACAATGTAATATAACCATATTTCTGTACTGATCACACAACCTCAAATTATAAATTTATCGAGATAAGTACATACAAATCAAATGTTTAAAGAAACCTTACATCTCTTTTGTTTTGAAAGAGTGCTAGTCGAAATTAGTTCAGAATTTTCCTGTGGCTTCGATGTGGCTTCGATGCGTACGGTTTGTCTCTACCGTTCTGATTTGAGATGACGCTAAGAAAATCCAACGAAAAATATCCTCTAGAGAGGTTTTTCCACCGTGGTCTTATCTACGATGAATCTACGTTAAACTTTTCTTCGCGGAAAAAAGAGTTGACCGAAAAATATAATAAAAACAATTGTTGTGAGACCAAACCTGACCCATTGTTCACATCACTCAGAATTCAAACATCTAAATATTGTGCCACTGGACGGTACCGTTATTTGTCTGTGTCCAATCTGAATGGTCATCGATATTTCTACTAAAATGTCACAGACCTATATATTACAAGGAAACGCGATAGTTATAGAAACTTACTTTTCGACCGGATAATACAACAACAATTAATCACTACGATAACATAACTGCAGATGAAGTACGCCATACGAAGCAATGCTTAGATAGGTAATTGAAGAGCTTGTGATCTTACAACCGGATTTCTCAAATTTTCGAAATAGTTCCGACGAAATAAAAAACATTTTTATTTTTTAAATTTAACATCTAATAATATATATTCGTTCATTTTAATTTTATATCAACGCGAGAACCGATAATTGTATCTAATATTTGAGTTATTGCAACTAACTGAGCTTTTTCTAAAACTTATTAAAGTTGAACTTACATGTGAAGTTATCTAGATTTTTAACTCAAAACATTAAAATTCCAAAATCAATCAATTTTAATTGTTTTAGGCCACAATAATTAAATCTTATTAAATCTGAGTTCAACAAAAGCACATCCTATAGATCATATTATTATTTTGTTATAATATTTAGTAAAGTGATTTTTGCTATAGTAGGCACATACAGGATTTATCTGATTGTTGAATCAATATTCAAAACAAGATAACTCAAATTTTAGTGAAAACTACCAATAAATTATATATTTCAAATAAATTTGATTGTTGCATTTAATGAAAGATATATATTTTTTCAAAATTATATTTCAAAAAGTAAATTTTCAAAAAAAGATAAGTTGTCTGGTTGTTGCACCGATCTCTTTAATTGTTATATTGGTTATTTAATTTCCGTCAACAGATGACTATAAATAATAATATAAGCATGTATAAAATTATTATGTCATCTTAATTAAGAAAAAAGAAAATCCACAAGAACCAGAAACAATAAATCTGTTTTTTTAGTATCTGACATTTTGTGTGAAATATAATAATATGTTGTATTGCCCAAATGCATTTTTGATTTCAGATTTTTTCCGCTTGATATTATCGCATTAATTTGATTCCAAGTCACCGATTTTATTACGGTTGATTAAATAAAAAATTTAAATAACAAATAACGCATGAACACCGTAAATATTATTTTCGAGAAGACTATAAATATATATATATTTTTTTTTTGGACATCAGAATTTAATATTTATGAGTTACTCGGTTAGTTTATTGTCGTATATCAATAATGTTTTCGAATACATCGAGCTCGTAAAATAGTTTTGTTCTTCTCCCCAATTTTTGTCGATAATAAATCGACGGCTGACTTACGGGTAACAATAAAACGTTTTCCAAAGGTTCCAAACGTTTATCGTTATAAATTATTGTGTTTAACCGATATATTTCGAAACAATAATTATGAACGCAGTCAAATGGGCTGAACTCTGAACCCAAAAAAAGGTACAAAAAGAAAGTTGACTTTGTACCTATACTCGTGAACTTTGAAATCAGCACGTCTTGTAAAGTTATACTTTTACGTATTTTATAATATAATGTACATAAGAGGCATATAATATTAACTGGTAAGAATCAAAATTGTCTACGAAAACCGGACGTTTTTTGTGAAAGATTGGGTAATCTTGGTAAAATTAAAAATTTTCCGAAGTAATTTGAATGTTCCGGAAAAATGGGAAATTTTTTTGTAAAATAGTTTTTGGAACCATCTAATGAATAACGATAATTAGGGCTATGATTCCGATGTACTTTGTATTGTTTTCTAAAGCTAAGCGACGTTCGTTCTTTAGTACGTGTATCATGCATTTTTGAATCACAGCATGAGGTTTTTATTTTGCATTTTTTGACAATTTTAAATTTTAGGGTAATTTTTTTCATTTTTAGAATTTTTAAATTAAACATTTTTATTTGAAATCGTGTTTTAAGATTTTTTCATAGCTTACATAGTTTACATAGTTTGTATATAAATTTAACAAACTTTTAGGTATGTTATCGTATTAAATTATTAAAAATTATTTTAAACTGTATGGAAATAATAATTGTCTTTTTTTTTTTAGATTAAAGAAGTCCAAAATGATCAGTTATGTCAGTAAAAATCTTTTACAGTCCTTTAAAAGTTAATTAATAATTTATCAATTATCATTTACACTAAAATTATGAAAAATAAAATATATTTTAGTGGATTATTTAAAATTTTTAGGGCATAAAAGCATTTTTTTTGTGTTTTTTTGAGGAATTGAATTCCCAGCCCTAATGGTAATACATAAATACTAATAATTAGTAATAACAACTATCGTTTACATTGTAAAGACAATATAGATTATATCTCTGATTCTATAATTTCGTAAAACAAACATAACGACCTTTATTTTTGAAACAAAATATTAATGTCGTATTAGTATAATGATAAAAAAAAAATGTTATGACATTGTGTACGAGGTACGCCGAATTGATACATTTTAATCGTATAATTGAGTATAATAACAATACGGTCTAATACGGTCGAATACGGTCGAAGGCGGAAATTTACTGAAACTACAATAGTAATCATTATTAGATACATATTATACAACAAACTATAATAGTACCATTAAAATAGACAAAAGTAGTATAAAGTTTATGGGTTACCACTAGCAGAAATTCCCGGGAATGTTCGGGATATGGTCGTTTCTGGTAATAAAACATCTCGAAAATGCCAGGATCGGGATATTCTGTGAATACCGAAAACTATTAAATGCCAATTTGTTTTGGTTATTATATTTTTGTTCTTATTATAAACATCATTTTGTTTAACTTTCA
Source organism: Pentalonia nigronervosa (assembly GCA_014851325.1). NCBI lineage: Eukaryota > Metazoa > Arthropoda > Insecta > Hemiptera > Aphididae > Pentalonia > Pentalonia nigronervosa. The sequence goes on along the minus strand of JACXSJ010001224.1, from coordinate 49,612 downwards.
TTATTTTAAACTTTAGAATTTAGATTACGTTAAGCATGACTAAATATGTTTTTTTTTAATTTTCCAAGAACTGAGGTTTTCTCCAAAATATCCCGAATTTTTTTTGGAAATTCTCCTGGAATTTTAATCTATATTCTTTTGTAACATCAATATTTACTGTGATTTTCGATTTTTTTGTCTTACATAAATGAAACCTTTGTAACGTTGTATTTTTTATATTTTGTAACTCGATTTGGTATACCAAAAAATATTAAAATATCAATTTTTTCAAACTATTATCTTTTTATTAGTTATTATAAAATCATAATTTTTTTATTTTAAATTTTATAGACTTTAGAATTAATATTATGTTAAACGTACCTAAATATGTTTTATAATTTTCCAATAACTGGAGTTTTTTAAAATTAACTCAAATTTTTCTGAACATTTTCCGGTATTTTGGTCCTTATTCTCTTGTTACAATGTTGTAACTGTGATTTTTGGTTTTTTTGTTTTGCTTTAATGAAACTTCCGTGACATCGTGTTTTTCGATGAGGAGTCATAGGTTTTTTTTTTTTTATTCGTCAACAATTAATTTAATAGAGAACAATTTGTATTTTTAGTATATTGTTTAAACGATAAATTGTTGTTTCCGATATGTCAAATGCTTAATTTTTTTCAACTATAAATGGTATAATTAACTATTGAGTGGTAACGATTACACAGAAAATACATTTTGCGACCGCCGCGAGCCACTTTTCCAAACGCTTTATAGTGAAATCGAATAGAAAATATATCGACGAACCAATCACTCTGCAGCTGTTAGACATTACGTATTTTACGATATTGTTTCTCTTAAGAGGACGTTTCGCCGGTTACATTTGTTTACAAAACAATCAATATCGGCGATTTTAAATAAATATCGCGAATATATTTGATTTATTATAATGCACATTCGCAGTATTTGACAGGTGGTTGGTATCACAATGTTAGTTATTTGTAAAATATTGGATAACGAAATCAGACGGGAAATGAGATTGAAATACGCGAAGGTGTCATCCTCGCAAAAACAAGACGAATCCGTTTTTATTGGAAATCCTGTTTGGATAATAGTTGATAGAGACATCAAATTGCGAATGTGTCTTTGCACGAATGAGACATAATATTCAATAACTCGTATATGAAATATATCGCTCTCGGAGCTGTCTGGTTTTTGTTCATTTTCTGGTAAAAAACAAGAAATCTCCGAGAGAACTATATAACAAATAAAACTAATGAATCCTACGATTTTTGTGAAATATTCAAACTATACGTCAATACTTTTCATTTTGTAGAAAATATTCTCTAACCTTGAAATACGAATGGTATTTCGTATGCTGTCTCATGCAAATATTTATGTATATCAGTTAATTGAAAAATAAATCGTCGAGAAAACTCACTCGATTACACCTGCATACCATCAGTAAAAAACTTGTAAAATCCTAAAAATCGTGTCCCTATAGTCATATAATACAATAGAAAACGTCTATCCACTTATAATAAAAGCGACTAATAATTTTAAATTTAATGAAAAATTGATTTTAAATATTTTTATATCATAAAATGTATTAATGTATATAAATATATATATATATATATTTCAATATTTATGAAAATCTTATTTTATTTTAAGAATAGACAGTTACGGGCCACACAAGCATCAAGGGGTTCCGAAAATGAATAAAACTGTCGTCATTGTGGCAAATAGTTTTTATCATCGTAAACCTCTTTAGTACACTTTAAAGTTGTTTTAGTTTTGTCACTTTATTATAATAATATTATGTATAACGATATATAATGATACGGTTTATATCCTTCATAATATAATTTTTCACCTCGTTTATTTTATGGTAGGTATAATATCAAATGCATTTAAACGTTAAATGTGAACACCAGAGTCTCCATCAAAAGAAAAATTAAATTATTACAATGTGTAACCCGCAGATATGATAAAAGTATCAGATTATCAACATTTTCAAGTAATTTTATACTATAATGCTATAATATTATAATGTAAGTATACATCTCATTACTGTGAGTTATTATTTTTATATTTACAGAAAATTGGATGAAACTATATTTTTATTATTTTTTCGTACTTGGTTTATGAATTTATATTTCTAACAAAGAATATACTGGGTGTTTCATCAAGCATTCTTAATGCTTGTTTCTTCTTCAATAATGAAGTTGTTCAATATCATATTTTTGGAATTACGAAATAAACATTATTTAAAGGCCATATTTTCAAATTAATATGATTTGTTGCAATACATAAGAATATCTGTTGTGTAGATTTACATATTTTTATTTTACAAATGAGAACTCATATTTTCTGCTATAAACTATAATTATTTTCTTAAAAATTTGGGCGTAATGAAATCAAAATTCGAAGAAATAGTTTTTGATTTTTAAATTGTACACTCTGGATAATATTTATCTATGGTGATGGGTTTGGAAGGTAGTGGAGCTATAATGGTTTGAAAATTATAATAATTAATGTTAATACATCAACATCTATAATTTTTAATATTATAAACATTAGATCAATTAATATTACATCTATTTTATATTTTTAAAACCATTTTTAGGAATTATTATTTTTAGTACAAGCATATTAATAACTGAGAAACTACTCGTTAAAATGTTCAATTAGGTACATACATCAACATTTTTAAAAACCGATTTACTAATTAATAGTAAAAAAAAGAGGTCATCACTTGAAAATAATAGAAGTTTATATCTCCACAGCTCACAGGAAAACTACTTAAGTAGTACCACAAATTTCATGGATCTTAAAAGATAGTCATTGAGTATATTTAAAAGCAGCAAAATCATATTTTGAATAACTGCATTGTTAAATGAAAAAAATAAGAGCGGAATACATTGGTGAATCATAATAAATATTAAAAAATCGAATTAGTATGTATCTTCCAGCAAGCTGATCAAATGAACTTGAGTTAATTAAGACATTAAGTCAACGTTATGAAAGTTATGTTATAAATGTTATAATTATTAATAGTTAACGAATAATATTTTTAAATTTAAAAGTATAAGTTGATATGGATAACCTACATGGCAATTACCTACATATTTATGCACTTTAATTTAACACATTAAGAAATATTTACTTGTTTATTTTTACTAAAAGCATTGAACATTAGCGTGTTTAGATAAAAAGTATTTAATTTATTTTGATTTAAAGTTCAATATTTACAATATCTACATTTCTAAGTTATGTTAGTTTTATAAATACCGATTTGAGTAAAAAAAAAAATTTAAATAAACTGTTTTTAATCCCAGTTAAATTTCATCACTTACAGGTACTTACGTTTGACACAATTAAATTTAACAGCTGTAAGTGAATTTACTGAAGTATATAAATACAAAAAAAATACACTGTAAAAATACACTTTCCACTGTCGATTATATTATTTTTAACTTAGCGATTTACGCAAAGTAAAACAAAATGGTAAAAATACATCCTATACACGCATACAATTTGTTAACTATCGGCCGACTAACGATAAAGGCAAGTATAGAAAGTATAGTACATATGTAAATTGATATATATATATATATATATATATATATACATTATTCGTGATATATAATATTGCGCTATAAGATTAAATAAAACGTTGATTTAGTTTATTGCCAATATAAAGACTACATATTGTGCTACATAGGAAGACATTAATACACACGTTGGAATAAAAATGTTCTCGTAGCACTTGAGTTTAAATGCTGAATTTGCATACAGTAGGAAGTGAACTTTTTGATTGTACCTACTGCCGCAGTAAAAAAATGTATACACAAACATTATTTGATATATTTGTTTTTATATGGTTTTTTTTTTTTATTTTCAATCAAACAAATTGTTCTTGGAAAAAAAGAGATGTCAACACCGCGCGCTATGTAGAGATGCTAGATGTCGCGTTTTGTTCGTATTTTAACTACTGCGAATGAAAGAAAATCGTCGAGTGATTAGTTTTCAGAGATCTCGAGTATTCCGAAAAAATCTAATATAATGGTATAATATACCGACACGTGTTGTAGTTCGTTTCTACGCAGGAACGTGAGCGCATAATAAAATATCGAGTAGCTATAAAATCCGGGAAAGTTATTCGGAGGAATAGAAATACCTAACAGGAAAATAAATCATAGAAAAAGAATACACGCCAACAATTATTTGTGAAAAAGTAAAAATAAAAAAAAAAAATACAATTTGGGAATATAGTTTGTAAGAGTTTAAGACCCGGTAAAATAAAAATCAGAGAAATAATTTATAGGAATTTAAAAATCAGGGAAAATTTATACTGGAAATTATTACACAGAAATTTCAAAAACAGGGAAAGATTCTATGTGGAAAATTAATATTCAGGAACATTTTTTTGTGGGAATACTAACTAATAAGCTTCCTGATTATTACTTTCCTACGTAAATATTTTTCTGATAATTCAATTTCTGTGAAGTATTTGCCATGCTATATTATCCTGTGTAACTTTGTCCCTTGTTTTTCGGTATAATTGTTTTCCTAATTTAAAATCTCATGAGAATAATTTTCCTTTAAAATACATTCTTAAAATATACTTTGATGGGTTTTATTTTACTGAGAAATATTTTCTAGATAAAATGTTTGCCGTCATAAAAGCATTTCTGACAAACATTTTCCTTTAACTGAATTGTTCTGAAGAAAATTTTTCAAAAAATTAGTGTCACCATAAATATTTAAAATTATGCGAGCACACGGTAGTGCATTGGTGTGACAATTTAATATACACTATTATTAAATGAAAAAAATCTAACTCAGTCAAATTAAGTTAACTATTTTTTTTCCAAAAAATTAACAATGTTTAAGATATTAAATCAATAGCTACTTTAAGTACTTTAATTAATATAGTATTAAATTAGTAAACTAAAACCATTAATTTTGGAACTACAGTCCAATCTCTATCTTATCATACTTGGCCAAGCTTCCTGAATCCATTTTTTTCCTGCACAAAAAAGTCTAAACCAAATAATACCAGATATCTAAGATGGTTTTTGCTCTGGTATATCAACTATTGCCAGCAATGTTTCATTTACTACTTACATTTTGAACAGCTTTAAAGTTAACAATCAGAATTACATAATTTTTATTGACTTTTAAAAAGATTTTGATGTAGTTGATTTAGTCATTGTTAAACTTGGCTTCTTCGGAATCGGCCATACCCTTATTTCATAGTTATCATTTTATATTATGTCTCGAATACAATTTCTAGCAATGCATAGAGCAGTTTCCAAATATATCTTTAGTTGCCTTTGATATTCCACTGAGTGAGCACTTCAGTCCACTATTTTTTTTTTATTTTTGTTATGTCCATAAATAAATGTTTCTCTTTTGACTAGGTTATTTCATTTACCAATGATTTTAAAATATTTATTTAAATTGACTATCCTGAAAATTGCCTATTAAATCAAACACACATTTTTGCCATCTATTTTTGGATTCAGCACGTTAATTTATACCTTAACATAGACAAATATCAATTGATGACTTTCTCTAGAAAACATTTTTCATATTACACTTATAATCAATAAACCAATTTACAGTTGGAGGTACATCGTGATCACATTTATTCCTAGATTTCTAGTATATTATATAGTTTATTTATTGTGAGTGACTAAGTTTGGTATTTCGTTTTTGTATTGTTGGTAGTTTAGTTAATTTAAAAAGTGTTAACAATGACAAAAGTTATGCCGTCATTTTCTTATCACATGCGTAGTTCGTGCCTATAAAAAAAATATAGGCCATTTTTAAGGGCATTATTGCTTTGAAAATTATTTTTTCGAGAATTTTTTAGTTGTTTTTGAACATTTTTAACAATTTTTTTAACCGGATATTTAAATCCGGTTCTTATTAACATAACTAATCAACTATTTGTCCGAAATTTCGTGGTGATATATTGAATTACTCTGAATAATATTGTGCTTAAAAATATGAAATTAAAAATGTATGTAGTCATTAAAAAAAAAAAATGATAGCGAATGAGTGTCTCACGTAGTAGACTTAAGTGGATTACCGGGTAACTATTATTGTACACGATTTTACGCCATCGTGACACGTACAACACTGCACACGCTTTATGTTATATATATTATTTGACGGCAGTCGCCTTTTGCAGGACCCACGACATAAGAACCTCGCCATATCCGTATGCGGTGCACGACTCTGTTTTCGTACCGCGTTCGATTCGGTCGGATAAAATCAGTGTAACACAATGGTCATGTGCGCGTGGCCACTGACTGCGTTACTATTTATTGCGTTACCTATTGTCGTTATTACTATGTTTTTACTGTTGTCGTTATCATCGAAAGACTTACCGCGATTATGCGCAGGATCAACGTGTTTTGCTGGTAGTCGTATTCGAGTCCAAAATTTATTTGGCCAACCTTCTCGGATGGCACGGCCGGCGGCTCTTTGTTCAACTCGTTCAGAGAATGGCAGCGATCATGCTGAAATCACAAAACCATAATATATGTTCCGATGATCATAAATTATAATAAAGTTATTTGATATTAATTTAGTCGTTTATAATATATTCAACATATTTTACAATAATTATTAAACTTGGACAATTCTCACATATTTTACAACATTGCAATAAACAGTATTATTCTGATTACAATAGTTATTTAACAATCGTGGTATCTTCTAAACCTATTATTTATTAATGCTTTTGTCGTTGAGTATTTCTCTTATTTCATAAAACTTAAATATTTATAACTCGGAAAGTCAGAAATAATCGTTCAAGTTTTGAAATCAACGTTTATCGACATTTGAAAAATAAATCAATTTACAACAAAAATGTGCTTATTTATAATTGAAAAAAATGTTTTTTTAATTATCGCATAAAAATTAAAATTATAATTGGAAATACTTTTTAATGTATACCTATTTAAATATTTCAAAAATCAAAATTTCCACAAAGATTCATTATTAAATAAAAAATGGGATTGAGAATGCTTGAAGGTAAATCACCCTAAATAATAAATATATAATTCATTGATAACCGAACCTGAGATAAGTTATAAGGGGAATAATGATAGCCAAAAATATGGATAAGTTCATTAGGTAGTTTAATATTCAATTCGTTAAAAACATTTTTGCATTTTATTGCTATTTCTAAATAACACTAAGTAGGTCAAATACAAATTTTAAAAAACCTACAAAAAATTATCCAACATGATTTTTACAAAAATTTTACATGAGTCAAGATTTTGAAGTTTGGTTTTCTTATACCTTATTTCGTTAAAAAAAATAATTGTTTTTACCATGGTCTATACTCGCAGAACTTTTTAATATCATTCTAAAATATATGTATACTGTTTATATTCTGTATATATGCATTGATACAATCGAGTACTTATTTTCGAGCGGAAAATACTTAAATATGATTTATAATCGATTTTATTGACCTTGTTTAAAATTTCAAGCACTAAGGTATCACCCGTTTTGTCGAAAAACGGATGTAATGTATATATTATACTTCGTATTTATGTAGTCTAGATACTTATAAAATCGACAATTGACTCTAAATAATATTTTTGCTGTATTCTGTGAGCTATATGACAGACGCGACAGAATTACGGGTAGCAGAGAATAAGTTCGTGATGAAAGGATAACGAAATGAATGATTTGATAACGTAAAATTGAAAAAAATATAATATTTAAAATATTTCTGATAGGGTAAAAGTATAATGCCGCCTAATACGGTTGTTTTTTATTTTCACTTATTTCCTTGCCCGTTGTACAATAAACGCTCGTCATAGTAAATATATCGGCTGCGACTATTCCATAGCACCGAATAAAAAACCTTACTTTTACTCACAAATGCATGACCGTGATTAATATGAAATTTATTCGAGGAGGTTTGTAAAAATTTTCAAAAATTCTTTCTGACTTAAGGATATACAAATGTTAAGAACGCTCGAGCACTATACCTAAACATCTGGAGTTGTGTGTTTGAACAAGTTTGTTCAATGTCAGACACTTTCAGCAATTAAAAAAAAATGTTTTAACCTCCAAAGCCATTACGTAGCCGTTGAGAACGATCGTGGAGATTATTTTTAATATATAATGAATACAATTAAAAGTTTTTTTGACGTGTAATTAGTAATTACCATCACGATGAAAGTTTTTTTCTTTTTATACAATTTTTTGGATCAATAAAACTATTTTATTTTTCCAACCAATACCGTTTTAAATATCAAGTATCAAAACTGCAAGTAGTTTATAAAAGGTTTTATAAATATTTATTAAACTCCCATAAACAATGTTCAAATATTTTTGAAATAATCAAAATAATGTTTTTAAAAACGTATTTGTTAGAAAACAACAAATCAACAAATCGTTTAATTCAAATACTTATAGAAAAAAATGGTACCACGATTATATTTGCTCGCACTTACGTGTTAATTAAAAGAGTGTGTATTTAAGAATTACATAAGTGTGCGTTTTTTGTAACAAAAAACTACGGTGTGTTTGCGATTTTAGATTTTAAATCACACTAAAAATAAATTATAATTTTACTTCTCATATTCAATTATGAACGACATGGTATTACAAACAGTAAAACCTTTGTATGGATGACATCATGATGGAATTAAAATAATTCTGATAATTAAAATGGGTATTTTCGCATAAACATTTATGCCAATGAATTGATAGATGTCAGTTATTGGGTTATTCGTTTAGGTAATTTGAAATTAGTCTAAATATTTTTAGCAGGTCATTGTGTATAGAATAATGATCATTGAGCATTTAAGATATAGTGTAGATTGATATGTTGAAACGATTAATGTTTATTAAATTATAACAAAAAATCAAAACATTTTGGCGATAAATCATAATCATAAATTATTATACTTTTGAATATCTAATGGTATACAAGTTTAAATTTAAATCGCTTATAGAATATGTGGCTTACGCTTAGCTTTTTATTTTTAATTTAAAAAAAAACTTACGACAAATATCTCGTATTGAACATATAAATACCTAAAGTGTTAAAATTAAAAATTGTATGCATTTTTAACTAAGACTTAGTTAAAAATTTCATATAATATAAATTATTTAGTACTTAGTACTAAATAATTCATACATTTATATGGTTTTGACAAATATCGTGGAAAGTTGAACTTAAAACGCTAATAAATAAAAATGTTTTGCTATTATTATTTTTTTTTTTTAAATAATATATTTGATTGATTTTTTACTCACAAAAAATAATAATCAAAAAAAATCGAACAAAAGTTTGACTGATAATAGACTTGGGCAACCATTCATACTTTATAATAAAGAAAATTCTATTATTGAAAACTAAAGAACTTCTATACGTAATATACATACTATCTCAGATCAATAGTCATGATGATTGTAAAATTTTTGATCACAAAGTATGACAAGGTAAAATTGCAGTTATTCTTAAAAAAAAAAGTGATAAAAATGATCTATGGATCAACATAGAACAAAATAATGAATGATTAGGTATAAAATGAGAACAAAATAAAGATTTAAAAAAATTATACAATTAACTGAATATTAAAAATATCTAATACTCCAAATGGTTGGAGTATGTCGATGAAAAAGTAATAGACTATGTGGTAACTTGAAATTTTCATGGTAAACGACCTCTTGGAAAATTTAAACACGGATGGTATGATGAAAAAAAAAACAAAATCTAAGAGATATCAATAAATTGTTAAGGTTGAAATATTATCCAAACCAGGATAGATTGAAAAACCTTGTAGAATTTTCTAGCTTCCTTAAATCCATATAAATAAAATAAAACAATTTTAAAAAGCATTTTAAAAGTTTAAAAATAGTATAAAATAGCTATAATATTTTTGAAATTATTTCATAATTTCAATGTTGATAATATAAGATTTCTGGGGCAATTAAACTCTCTTAAGTTATTATAATTGTTATATCAAAACAAAAAACTAATCTCTATTTAGTCAAAAACTTGTTTTGCATAATATTTTCAGCTTTTTTCTTTTAGATTAAGATTAAAGCGAAATAATTTATTGTGTTTAAAATGATGTGTGTTTTTCTACTGTCTGCCATCAACTTTTAGGGTAGTAAAAATAATCTACTCTATATTTTCTACTTCAGTGTCTTTTTTTTGGTAAAAACATGAATCTCGTTGATGATTTTATTTATTTTTTTTTTATGAGTTGGGGAGGGGGGGTTAAAAGTAAGAAAGTCCAAGCAATAACAAAGTCTTTAAGAAAAATAAAAAAAAAATAAAGAAAAATAAAAACAAAAAAAAGTATGAACATGTATTTTCGATACTTTAAGGTTACAGTAAAAATAAATTATAATTAACTTGGTAGTCAATTTATTGGTCATAGTCAAGCAATTTAAATGTAAAATATTATTAACTGTTTAATTTACTCTTATTATTTTAAAAATGGCATTATATTAATTTATGTAAAATAAAAATGTTTCAAGTTTTTTCATTTAATATTTTTTTATGAACAACAAAATTACAAAAACATATTAAAGGAGAACATTAAATTTAACTTCAAACTAATATTGCTTTATGGTAAAATAAATTGTTTAACGATTCATCAAAACTTCAATCACTCATAAAAAAATTAATAAGGGTCTATGCTCAAGGAAATTTCACGTGAAATTAGGAACTTTTAAATAAATTCCCAAGCATTTAAAATGATTATTATGATTTTTATTTGAATTTATAGAAAGAAAAAAATGATTTAAAAATATCAAATATTTATTAGCTGAACAAAATAGCCGAATTACTTTGAAAGTTACATCATGTCTAGAAAATCTCAATATAAATATTTAGTAAAAATTTCAATTACTTGCTTATCTCAGCTTATTTGTTTTTAATTACATCAAAATAACAAAGTCGATTTTCTCAAAATTCTGTGTTATATTCTTATTTATCCGTAAAAGTATTTAGTTTTTCCAAGAAATGTACAATCGACATCTCAAAGTAGCAAAAAGATCCTATTTGCTGCCAGAAATTACCCTTGAAGGTGAAGGCCGAAGTACTTTTACTGATAAATAATAATAAATTTTACGTTATAGAAAAAAAATATATTAAAAATTAAAAAAAACACCATTGTTAAATCAATACATTCTTCATCTCTCCGATGAGAACCTTAAAGTGCTTTTTTACGATACCGCAGTGATATTTAATATACAAATGTATAATTTTTAAAAAAACCTTAGTCAAAATTTAAATTATGTCAAAAAACAACTGTATGTTATAATTATGAAGCATCAACTCAGAATTTTGTCTGTGGACACACTGCCTTAACCCGAGTTGTGGGTGCCGACTTATAGCATTTGTGTAATTCTATTATAGTAATAACCAGGACTCATAACTTGTAGCTCTAAACAAAATCGTTATAAGTACTATTATAATATGTTCTTAAAAACATTCATATAAGCGCTTAAATATATACTACAAATGATATAAAATGCAAAAAAAAAAAATTATTTTAATAAGTATGAAAAAAGAACATTATCGAGTAATAGTCTGTTTTCAAAATAAAATTATCTATTGATAGTATCGTTATGTAAATTATATTGGAATGTCTAGAAATTACAAGAGTAAAATTTAGATTAGGTACCAAGTCGAAGCGGAAGATATATTATATTTTGTATGCGAATATGTGGTAACACGTAATAATGCAACACAACAAAAACGAGTAACGACAAAAATCCAGTAATTACAATTTTATATGTGGACAAGGCATAAACTAATACTTTGTTTTTTTCGAATAGATACCATTTATATGAAGATATTGAAAAAATGAAGACTGTATAAATAATTATTCTTGTTATTAAGTATGTTTTTGAACGCCATAGGTATTGAAATAGCACTAAATACACAAAAACAACAAAATAGCATTTAAACTTCGAAATATGTAAAAATTTGCAACAAAAATGTACGTATATCGTGGTATTTGTGATTACTTGAAAAAAATTTATAGTTTGCATAAATATATCTAAGAACACTCGATAAAATATGCAAACGCTACAGCCTAAAAGTTATATGAATATCTGCGGGTCATAACGATGAAATTTATTCCGGTCCGTATCAATTTAACGTGCTCGGTAAAATCCGCAAAAAAATATTAATTGGGTGAATAGTAATGCAATATTTCTAATCTGGAGAAAGTGGTATACCGATACACTACAGTAAAATTCAGTGCCAAAATAATATAATCAGCTGATCTTCATTCAAGACCGAATTCAGATTATTACGCCTCTAATAATAATATTATTATTATTATTATTATTATTATTATTATTATTATTATACACGAATAATATAATATTAATAGTCACCGGCGACGAAGATGTCAAATAATTATTAGGGAATTAACGTTGAGATAGCGGGACCTCTAATTGTCATAAAATATTCAAAGAGATATTCTAAACTATACATTTTAGACAGGAGCAAACCGTCTTATATTATCTAACGTGTAATTTGCATAATATAAAACGCATGAAAATAGATCATAAATTTATAAGAGTTAAAACTTCAGATTCTGATGGATATTCTAAAACGAAATAATTATCCGATTTGTCTTTAAAATATTTTGGAAATTCAATAAATATTTATTGTTGAATCCCATTAATGCTTCAGATATTACATTTTCTATTTACAATGAAATTGTCAAGATACTTAGACTAATCAAATTCGCTATATATAAGTAGGTAATGCTAATCTATTAATCTTTAGACATATCCTTTTTTATATCTTAATATAATGTATTTATTTTTGATATTTTTTATCAGATAATGTTAGTTGAACAAAATTATATTGTCATTTGAGTGAATCAAGATATATCATATATGATTAATTATTTGATTTAGACTAAAATTTCTGGATTTCAAAAAAAAAAAAAAAAAAAAAAAATAGATAATTAACACAAAATGAATTATCTACCTAAAATGTATATTGTTGAATGATTAACATTTAATACAATTTTGAATACTTCCTTCGTTATTTTTTAAACTCGACAACAATTTTTGATTGTTTTTTTAATTTTGGACAATTTTTTCTAAAAATGTTTACCGTGAAATTTTTTCTTTGAACATTTTTGTAGACTACCCATCTATTTGAACACCTTTCTCTGACAAATTCCCAGTTTCGCATGCATACATTTCACACATCCCGACGACAAATGACGTAAATTTGTCGAGATTATCGATGGTTACAAATTGCAATTAGTTTACGTTGAAAAAAATTCTTTCTATTTTCCCGAGTCGATCTAACGATACACTAATAGTGTACATGGACAAAAGTGGACCAGAGCGATGGGTAGCGAGTCAAACAGATTATCATATATTTAGCGAAATATATATTTTTATTATCACAATAATTCACAATACAGTATAATTACTATAGTATAATTTATGACTGGTTCATCACAGCATTTTCATAGACGAGAATAAATTGCACACAATTGATATTTACAGTCGTACTTCAAGTAGCTGGTGTATGGGGTAAACGAGTAACAATTTCATTTGTATCTTGACCAATATTAATAAATTATTTTTCTTGAACAATTCGTACTCGTCGAAAATTCCAAACTGTTCAACTAATTTTCGAAATATTTTTGTAAATGATATTATAAATTATTGTCATTATTTGAATATTTATTGTCTTCTTAAACTGGCTCATTAATTTTTTGTTCACGATATCGTCTTTGGCTATAGGTTTGACAACCTATGTTTATCTTATTTCACTCACTACACTCGAGATATAAATAAATTACACACTAATTAATATTTATTATATAATTTACTGTTCCAACTGATCCATTAGCGAGTCCTTTAGAAATCCAATTATTTTATAATACTCGTAAATATTTATATTTATCTTACTTTACTCACTACACTGTCGCTAAAAGTGACCGCTACGTCGTGCGGGATTCGACGTATGAAGATACTCCATTGGAGGTGAGAGCATAAAATAAATGCACATACACGCACATGCTTAGAAAATCCCCAATACATGCTCATAAAATGTGTATATTAGAAATTAATCATAATTAATTAATGACAACATTTAGAAATGCTAAACTTAATCTATGCACCCTTCAGATAATCACGAATATATATTTTAAGTTTCATGACAATTAATTCAGTAGTTTAGGAGGAGATAAGAATAATACATTTCACGAACGGGAGAATAGAAAGGCTACGCTTCGCTCCGCCCAAAAAATATGTTAATAAATATTGTTTGATTATTTTAAGAAAGAACTCTATGGCAATGTCCAATTCTCAACGAACCACTTGTTGCGAGTTGTGACTTGAGCCGATCCGGCGGGTAAGCGAATTAAGCAGCTGGTTTGGCAAACGAAAACATTGGGCTAGGCTTAATAAAGGAAAATGTTTAAGACTTCAGTTTTAAATTAATATATTTATTTTTACGGTGAGTAAAACATTACATTATTTAAAATGTATTATTACATCCGTGTAATTGCTTGCATCAATTCTCTTATTATTTTTTACACAATATTTTACTAAAAATAAACTTTTAAGCATAATATTTTATTGCTGAGATAATTTGTTCAGTGACCTGTTATGAATTACGATCTTGGATCGTGTCTCATCAAAAATCCTAATAGAATCTATATCGAAATTTTGGTTACAGAACATTATTATCGTAATAACCGTTTAGGCGCAAATAAAAATGCTAAATTAAACACATGCAAAACGCAGTATTATTAAATGTATTTATAAACGGCCATTGTACAGTACGGTTATAATAAAAAATGACATCATTATGAATATAATATACTAAAATTAAAAATAAAAAATCATTACTTACTTATTTAATTTAAATTTAAATTGTTTTTTTTTTATCTATAGGTTAGGTTGCAACCGATTGGTATAATATATGATATTTCAAGAAACAAATAACCGAAAATTGAAAAAATCATTGTATTTTAATAAAATATTTATTTAAATGTAGGTATATTTAGAATTGCGGGACACTAAACAAATGCACGATTAAAAGATAAAATGGCAACGAGCGTAATAAGAGAATCATCCTATGTATAATGTGTACATATATATTACATTGGCAAGTATCTTTTTTTTAATATCCATTCACCGATCGAGTCGACACAAGAATACCGCCAAAGCCTATAATTTAGGCTATAGCCCATTTGAATCCCGTACTTTACAAAGGAGTACGGTCAATTTATCGTATGAATATGGTCATAAAATTATTATAAATCATGAAAAAGTAATATGTATATTATGTAAAAATAATATGTATTAAGAGTAAATAATTATAAGTTATAAAAAAAAAATATGTGTGAAAATAGTTATAAGTTATGAGCTATCCCTGATATATATTGATAATAAAATAAAAACCCATTATGCCAATCTTCTACCGAATTGTTAGATTTGGAATATTATTATTCATCAGCATAGCAATTCCAAATTAAAATTTAAAATTGAAAATTAAGAATTTTTCCGTTTCTTGTTTGTGTCCATTTTACCAACCAAATCAAAAATCAAATTAGTCAAGTAATCGCGATGAATCTGATTCCAGTTCATAATGTTCTTAAATTATTATTCACGTCTCGCAACGAAAATATACCACGACCAATTTCATACGATCAATTGATGTAAATTCCTTCCCAAATGGCCGTCTTACAATAAGGTAAATTCCCAAACGGCTCTCATTTTGGACAACCAAAATTTCTCACCACTTCATATAGACTTAAATAAGACCAATAAAACATGACCAATAAATCTTTAAACAACGTCAATTTTTCTTATTTACTTATCATATAAAATTAAAAATGTTTAAATTGATTTTTAACCGCACCTCTTTTGAGACAGTCTTAAGTCTGCAAGAAGTAGGAAGGAATTTGTGTTGTCAAAAACGGGAGACGTTTTGGAATGTACCTTTTGGTTAAATATTTTTCGACAGGAGCTAATAAACAATGGACGGGAGCCATTTGTGTTAGACTAAACGTTTACAGTAATCACAGCAAGTACTCACGTTGTCTTCCTCGGTCTTAACGTTCATCAGTGACTTAGTCACGTTCCATCCTCCCTGTGCCACAGCCGCTATGTCCTTGTGCAGCAAGTGCTCAGTGGCACTGGTCGCGGACGAAGACCCACCGTGATGGTGGTGACTGCTTGCAGACGCCGACACGTCATCAGCGCTGGCCGCATGCCCGGGCTTTGAAGACGACCCGCCGCCGAAGTTTGGCGAACTGCAAAGAGAAAACAATGTCGATCAGACGCCGAACTTAAGGCGATCTTTGGGCATTATGGAGCAAAGGTAGCCGAAAATAATTATCGACTTAAATTTAGTTAAGACAATAGCGAACACTGGATTCGTTCGATTAAAACTTAACAATATTATTAATAAATTTAACTATCTAAGTTTAAAGTTAATGTAGAATAAAACTCGACTCAGTTTCAAAAAAGTTCATCTAACTCTGCGTAGTTATTAGTACTCGGATTATATTACTACAATTTCATCCAGAAACATAACAGAACTAACTGAAAAAGCTTAGTTATTTTGACAGTCAATAAAATTAGTTAAGTTTTTAAGTTAATTAGAAAGTTAACTAACAAGTCATGTCAAAAAGTTTAAAATTATTAACTTTTTAACTAGTCAATGCCCACCAATGCGATAGTGTATAATAATAATCGTATTTATTCCACGAACGTTAAAATTTCATATTTTTAAGGTATTTCAAAATATTTGCGATACTTAAAATCCGCATTTTTCAGGGGACACGTTTCTTACAAAAATTATCGTCCGATAAGTGCAGCGTGAAGTTATAAGGAAAGACCAAAAAGAGATCGATGATCAGACAATGTCGACGTAGAACATTACGATTCGGCACGACATGATTTATCGTCGTGCTATGATTCTTAAATTTGTCGACGCGCTTTTTACTCGACAGACGACATAAATGGTTTTTTTTTTGCACATTTTCCGTCGTTTTCAGCGATAAATTATTATATACTACACCGCCGCTTTGGGATAAACAATTCAACGAGACTGGTGCGAAGGAGCGTTATTGAATTATTGAGCTTATCGCCTGACATCGGTGACACCTTAGGACCTAGGTGATAGTGAGGCGGAGCAGACATTTTTGGCGAACAGTTTTTAATTTATATGACTTTTAGCTCACTGAAAGCAAACGTTTTTGAATGATTTCGTACACATAATCATATTTATTTATTTTTGAAAAGACTTTTTTTTTTTTTTTTTTATTAAAAATATATAAAATATGAAACCTCCATCAATAGCGTTTCTGGTAGATCAATCAATGCATCAATCCATTATTTAATAGATATGTATGAGATATTTTTTTAATATTAAACCTCGGAGGTTTTTGTTTTTTTATCAGTTATTAGTTATTTTTTAAGTAAGTGTGTGTTTTTTTGAAAACTGTTTTTTTTTTTAACAAAATTATATTAGTACAACAACACAACATATATTTGAAATTAATAAATAATAAATATAAGTAAATAATCAAATACTTTACCAAAAAAATATTTTAGTAGTTTTTTAAACTTTGTTTTTTCTGAAATCATTCCTCAAATACTATTCAAATATTGTTTAAAGGTATTTTTTACAACACTGCAAAATAGTTACCACATTATGCCAATTAATTTTAAAATTGTTTGCAATTATGCTTCACGTCCGAATACTTGACGAGCAGTTAGCAATAAGGGTATAATATAATAAGTTGGTCGTTCTAGGATTATATTTATGCGCTAATTGTTTTTATTAGTTGCCCATAGAAAGAAGATAATAATTATTTAATTAATTTTTTTTTTTGACCAACAATTGCGCATATAAACTGCATTTGCTGAAAAATTGACAATTCTGACTTGGTACCCATTGGTCACGTACCACAGAATTTAAACGGACTATTACAAATGGAATGTATAATAATAAATTTGTTGTCCATAATTATTATTAACTACTATAACTATTGTTTTTTATACAATTTTTTTTAGAAAATACTTTAAAATATTTTTGTGTTGTGACTAAAAATAAAAGTGTGATTATCGAACTGGAATAATAGCATTTGGGGGTAGGAATTTAGAGAAATAAAATATAAAATCCAGAAAAGTATATTCGCAAAATATAGAAGGTACGTACTGATAAATATATCTATCTCGCATAACAATGAATAAAGTTTTGACGTTTTAAAAAAAACTTTAAAAACTATATATCTACAGCTGAATTTGATCAGTTATTTTTTTTTTTTTTGTTTCGGTTTATCTCAAAATACACTTCTATTGTGCTAAGCACATAACGTCGACACAGCAAAAACTAATTAAACGGGTATTATCTACAAAGATCGTTTGTCATCTGTCGTAAGTTCGGTCATCTTAGGGTCGACGTCCGTCTGTCCCCTTGTTCGTGGCAAAATACTCATTGGGACACCTGCCAATTTCAGCGGTCCTTATAACAAATAGGTTTGGGTACCCGACAAAAACTATGACAGGTCTAATAAAAAACTAAAACAAAAGTGAAATGATATAAAAATAAATGTCTCCGTTTTTTTTTTCGTGTTTTCGTAAAGTCCACCGCTCGTCTATAGTTTCGTGATGGATTTTTAGAATTGTCACGATACACATCATGTACTGCCACGCTAAGCGAAAAAACCGTAACTCGTCGAGAAATGTTAGGAAATTAACGATGGATATGCATTTGGATATGAGAAAAAAAACGAATCAGCTCGGTGTTTTCAAACTCGACACGTTTCAAATAATTTTATTTCGTAGAATAGAATAGATATTATTTTGACCAAAATAATCGGGTGTTCAGAAAAATCAAGACTTCTGAAAACAGATTTTAATTTGTTTTACATCTCTCATCAGTTCATCATGATTTCAAATGGATTTTTAATGTATAAACAACTCTATACACAATTCCGTTTAAAGTTTGAAGCTAAAATAATATCGTGCATTGTCACGAACATAAATTACTTACAGTGTTGACGGTATTTAAACAATGAAATTATCGTATAAAGTGTAAAATTACTGCGGTGAAACTTAAAGTAATTTTGTGTTCAATGAAGAAAACTTATTTGGCAAATATCTATAATATACTCTATAGAAAACGTCATGATCCAGCGTTTGGTCTGTTTATTTCCAATAACCAAAACTGTGGTTGAGTTTATTAATTATATGATCTGTGTATACTATTCACAGATTTAAAGCAACATCACAATATACCGTGAACCGTGATTTCTGGGAAGATAAATTCTGCGCTGTAATTTGTTGAATCTGGAGGTTATTAAGTGGTATACACCAATGCTGCAATGGTATATGTCATACCAGTTTTCATCACATTAATAATTATTTTATACACCATTCATCCCGTACCACCCAAAATCCATTTCAATGTTTACACATAAAAAGAAAAACCCCGTGAGTACTATACTGGCTACTCTTTAAGAACAAGTTTAATTTTTAATTTCTGATATTTTGAGACCAAATTTTGGATAGGACATCAAAAGTAAATGTATAAAGAAACGGATGTGTGGCGTCAATTAGTTTGTGAGGAATTTCGATTTCTTTTTAGAAACGTTATAGCTTTGATACTTACGTAAAGCTTGATCGGTGCGACAGACAAAATACGAGTAGGTACATGCACAAATTATAAAACGACGAAGTTGGCGTATCCGTTAACAAAATTATCTCCGTCACACCGTGTCCGTCATATTTTAATGACGTAGTGACATTGATGCGATAGTGTAAATATTAGTATTATCATTATTTCAACGTATCATATTAACGGTCATATAGTTTTCATACTGTCGTAATGATATTAGAATTTGGAACATAATACTAAATAATGTTTTATTAATCTATATTTTATAGTCACCCGTCTAACGCTCGCTCAGTCCTATTAAATTTGGTACGACCGCTGGCGTGATTTTAACGGTGTCAGCACGCTCGTATCGGATATTATATCATATTTAATATTATTATTAGTAGGTATACTCAACCCAAATGATTAATGTGCCATTTTACGGTGTATGAGTACAGTGTGTTCATTACGTATTATGTGCGAAACTAGTAGTGCGCGCGATTTCAAACTATTCGTGTTTAAGACTCTAATACCAATACATTTGGAAAAGTTAATCGATACACCGAATTCTGAATACCTACAAAAGTCTTATCTGAGTGTTATAAGATAATGTTTTATAAGACTAAACCAACTGTGTCATATAATATACATATTATGCTCACGTATATTGATTAAATATATGATATACACATTATATAGGTAGTCCGACGCAACTTTAAATAACACGAAAAGTACATAAACTTAATGTTAAATTTTAATATTTACATAATATTTAAGTGATGGGCGAAAATAAACAGACTGTTATAATAATGCACATAAATATATATTCTATACAGATCTATTTATTAGCTAGCATACGTACGAGGAAGGTATCGTGAAAACATTACAATTAATGTATCGCGTAAAAACTACCGGTTCAATGAGAATACACATATTTTGATCACTTTACAGATAATGCTTCACGTTATTAATTTAGATAATATGTGGAATTTACCGGGGAAAGTTGTCGGTAAATTTACTTGTAAAATGTACGTATAGTTCGGTAAAATGGTAATTATTTTAAATAATTTTTTCCCCGTAATTTTACCAACCTAACCACCTATTTTTGAAATATTATCCATCCTGACATTAATAATTAATAGTTATAATTAATAAAAATTGTCATCATAAGTGATAGAAATATCATAATATTCTATTAAATATAGGTAGGTCACAAATTTATAATAATAACATATTATATAAGTATAAACATATTCTTAATGCACCAATATTAATGAGCTATTTTTGCTAAACTATCGACTATGAAGTTAATTTTATAATTAAATTAACATTAAAACCTTTTTTCTTCTAATATTATTTATTAAAAATAGAAATAAATGTTGTTTTAGGTGTTATGAATGCATTTACTAGTTCTAAAGAAATATTAATTCGTATATCATTATTTAATATTGAATTATAATAAAACTGCAAGTGTTGTCTATCCAGAGTGCTAATAGTGCAACTGAGCAATCTTCATAGAGGTACCCATTTTAGACAATATATGGAAAAATGCAGTGCGGCATTTCCCGAAATTTTCATCGTAGTAATACTATTGACCTATAAATTGTGAACATCGCATTTCACTCCAACCTGCTATCAATGCTAGGCAAACGAATAACAAAGAGAGAAAATACATAAAGTAGTTATTTGTGGAAAAAATACTATACTTTTTTTTTCTATTTCCTTTATCGACCATAAACCTATTGTTTATTAAAGCACAGATATAGGTAATAAACTAGATAGCTAATTAGTGATAACAGCTGACACTAAAAAGATGTCATATTAGTTGTGGGCTCTGTACGGTTTTATCAAAACACACCATTAATATATTATGCAATTGTAAAAATATCTGAGTCCATGATAATATATAAATGCATTATTATGTATTCGCTGTCTACTGTATATGATCTAAATTCTAAGATCGCAACGATAACAATTTATAAAATCCTATAGCCCAAAACATACATGCCGAAAAACCGGATTCGTCTGGGCTGCTTGTCATCGTATAGTAGTTAGTATTTAACAATCCACTTTATTATGTACATCTGGGCATAAAAATCAGTACTCAATCACAATGTATAACGTAAAATCAATAAAATATAACGATCGTATAGATTTTATCGTAACATAATTTTTTATTTGGGCGTCAACACACTGTATTTTACCATTTTGTCCCTTTTCTCGCTCACTCCATACATCGTTACCTGACTTCTCTTACTAAGCCCTTTCAATTATTTATTACGTTATGTCTAATGAGTAATAACAACACGCTCAAACGGCACAATAATAATTATTCGTACCAAGTGTGGCGTGTTCGCAGCGAGGAGATAATATTATGTAATAATTTCTATTTCACTCTACGCGCGTTTCAGTTATTTAAGGTTAGAAACGGATTTCGTTCGATTTGTGCGATGAACCTACACCGGCGCCGTGTGTCTATTATTCGACGGTCTAGTAATTAATACTTTACATCCAGCCGTTTGATAATATTATCATGCAACATCATTGTGACGTCGTGTTTCCGTTATTTCAATTTATTAATATCGCAGCGTATAGGTAAACAATATATCGCCGTGTACACAAAACGCCGTGAAATTAATTGAACACTTTTAATGATATTAGTTATATATCATATTATATTAATAATTGTAAGCTATAATTCTCATAGTTTTTCATACTTGCAAATTATTGGATGACAATAAATTACCATACACATTATGCACACTATCGTCAGTTTTTACATAAAATAAAGTGTGTGAAAACTATATTATCCGAATTCAGATGATTAGGAACTTAAAATATCCCTGAACAAAATATTTGAGTTGTCTGTTGGAATGTATTTATCCCAGTTTTCGAGACCTAACCGGCTTTCCAGAAAAGATGTAACACGGTATGTGTCCCTCAGTTGACTATATGGTGGTAAACGTCTTCAAGCTCTATTAATAATAATTATTATCGATATTTTCAACTAAATTTTTGATCATTTAGTTTTTATAAAACAATTTTAAATTATGTTTAACGTCCCGTTACCCATAAATAAAGAACGATAATTGTAAATTGATATGGAAGTAAAAAAAACTTACTTTGACGGAACTATTAGTTCATTATTCGAATTACGAGCGGAACAATTATTTATAAATAGACAAACCTTTTGATTTTCTAATTTTATTGGTCTAAAAAAATGTAAAAGCTATCATTAAGTATAAGGTTTTTACTTGTTCTATCACTAATTTGATTTTACCCTTTTAAGACATCAGTGCTTTATTGAATTTACCGATGAGGAACAGTTTTGATTTAATTTTAATTTTTCAGTTTCAGACATATTTTACATCCTTGGTAAAGAACTGCAACAATTTAAAATTTCTGATTTTTTAGGCTACGAGTGAATAAATAGTCATAACTGTTGTATTCACTGTAAGTCTTAATATGACGTCTGAACTCATTGTCTAATCTATATAATGTATAATTCATACCATATGTCGATATTGAATGAATTCATTTTAGCGATTAAAATAAACATAGCCTCACATTTTGATATAAAATATTGCTTGATTGTATATATTTTTGTAATTAAATGCGAGCTGGAGTCATCACTGCTTCATTTTGATTTGGGGCGTCTTAACATAATAATTTTCAATTAAATGACACACGTGTAGAAAATAATAAACTACCGACTTTTAGTATCTATGTAGCATGGATAAATATTATTATGATTGAAATAGAAAACTGACATAAAATTAAAGACTAAAATCCACTGCTAAACTGACATAATCTCATTTTTTTGGTACCCGGTTGAGGTTACACTAAGTAGTTAAAAAACAAAAATAACGAGCTTCAGTAAACATTGCTAATTATTGCAAAGTATTAAAATTAAAGCTTTCAAACAAACCATTTAGGAACCGTGTTTATTTTAAAATCGAAATAAGTTTTTGAAATATTTTGCCTGGCAAACATTTGGAAAATAAGCCATTTCCATTAACGTAAAAAACGTCATCAGAAGAATAATATCGTTTTTAAATTTCCGGAAAATTTTTAATCCAATTCAACACTATTTTTTGTGTCTACTTATGAATTTTTCTAACAAACTCTTTGAAAAACAACATCATATTTTTTTCTTTCAGTTTATAAACCTTTCTGTATCTAATATCCTAGTTGCTTTGCATATTAATTTGTTTTTTTGAGTAAAATTGTTCCCATTGCTGGTGTCATTTTTATCTCGACACAGAACAAATAATTTTTAATAGACATGTAACGATGTTCAAACAAGCAGCAATCCACATTTTTTCTCACGATTCCGTTTCCGAACTTTCGAACATCAAAATTGTATCTTCAACTTTCGTATAATATCGTTTGGTGGAACGTTCTTTAGAAATATTCAAATATCACATTCCCTTTCTATTTTATTTCTGTTACATTTCTACGGTTATATTTTCTGACCAAACAGATTCGATGTTTTTTTTTTATCCTGAAATTATATGAACATTATTTAGTGTACGCTTATCCTCCATTGCACCGAATTTACCGTACTATAAATGTTATCTGTATGATGCAGAGATAACTAAAATACGATTATTAGTTTTATTTAAAGTTTTCGAGATTAACGCGTGCGATTATTGAGTATATTATTATTTTCATTGGGATTTTTAGGTTTAGTTCGAAATATTGAAAAATTCAATACATTCAAATCTACCGTATTATTTCCCTGTCCGATTCGATTCGTACTATGTATCATACTATTGATTGAAAAAATACCAATGATATTACTCTGTATATTAAATAATATTATCAATAATTATAATAAGGCCAAATATATTATGAGATAATAAATACTATAGGATTCTGTGGTTTATTACATTCGTCGTTTCCGTTACAATGATTTCAAAAGATTTTTTTCATTTTCTAATTAAATCCATTTTTTTTTTTTATTTTTTCCGAACTTCAAACAGTATAGTTCTGCTGCATGCGTTTACGTTATTATACGTTTTTTTTCTGTGTAATAACTTTATATTGTATAGACGTTCATCGAGAACAGTTATCCGGAATTTCGTACTCGAGTAACTACAGCATTTAAGAGTAGATAATAAAGCAATGTTGACGGTTGTAGATTTATTGCGGAATTGTGGTGTGAAAGTCAAACTGTAAATAAATATCGCGTGTACGTTGTATAATATAGTATACTAGTATAACATAATTTCTTTTATTTAATATAATTTTGTATCCACACAAATATACACGGATGGTGAGTATTACGATTTATTTTCTATTTTACTTTTTTTTTTTTAACGCCATCATATTATTACAATTATAGGTATCTGCATAATAACATTAAAAATCAAAACTGGGATTTGTTGCTTAGACGAGATTTACGAGAGTATTTGGTTACTGTTTATAGGTACGAAACACTTGTCAGGAAAAACACGAATTCATTATGGGCTGTTCATTTTTAATAAACTAAGACTTGAATTTCCGCAGAAATATAATAATTGTAGAATATATAATCAAAATAGAAATTATAAATACAATTTGATGTTCCCGAAAGTTTACAAATCAATTGCGTATTATATGTGTATAGAGTTTATATACGGAAAAAGTTAACTTTTTAAGTTAGAAGTTACGCTTAAAAAACTATAACTCGTTCTATAACTTAACTTTTTATCTCGTTAAAAAAGTTTTTAAAAAAAGCTTAATGAATCGTATGTAAATTTTGAATGTAAATAATATTACAGATAATATTATTATTCCGTGTTCACTGCAGTTTATACAAACAAAATTGTTGTACTGTGATATTGAAATATTAGTGTTATAGTTATTAAAATATCATTATTAGTATATAATTTGTATTTAATCTGGCCTTAAACGCCTAGGTCGCGTAATATTCGTGGAGATTTTCTCCAGCCAAAAAAGAAAAACTCGAAATGAATTATTTTCCTAACAACAGTTGCGTTATTGAGCAAGCATTTTCTTTTCTCTATTTTTTTTTTTTGACATAATAACAATATACACTCTCATGTGAGTCGTGTGTAATACGATAGACATAGCGAATAAGTCAAATAATGATAAGGATGATATTATTATTAGGTATACATCACTATCGACGACGAACCCAATAATAAATAAATCATGACATTCGAGATTTTCGAAAACATTTTATCGACTTTGTATACGACGGTTATTGTTGTGGTGAAAAGTAAAATCATTGTTGTAAATTGCGTGAAAGCCACACGACACGCAGAGGACCTCGCGAAAAAAAAATGGCTTTCTGTTGTCGTGTCTGTACAACGACTGCGCTGTGAAATGTGAATACATTTCGTGTTCAAACCCAAATCAGTTATAGATCCGAATAACGACCCGAGTCGAGCTGTCGGCGAGAGTTCAAATGAAGAACAGTAATATACTTATTTTTATTTGTTTCCATTTCGTAATGTGGCAAAAACACCTATACGACGCATTAAGTAAATTGTATCGTTGATGTATAGCTTTAAGTTCAACCTGAGACATACATTTAATTCAAAAGTAGAATGTTTAAAACAAATTGCGAAAAAGATGTGTTTTATGAGAGCACAGATAACAAAGCTTGAACAACATAAAATTGAACAATTTTATTTCGTTAAATCTTTAATTTTAAATTGTTTTTCCAGTCCAATATATACAATTAAAATAAATAAATAAATAAATAAATAATGAATAATCCATTGAAACAAATTATGCTGAATCCGCTTATTGGAAAAAAACATCAAAAAAAAAAAAAGTACATTTTTGGAAGGCGACTCTGTCATTCTCCCCGTGATATCTCCGGGATAACGCTATAATAGACTAATATGAATGGGCAATTATTAAGTGGTATCAATTCGCACGTCCCTCTCATAAATCTGAGTCGCAATTCATAGTACGTTCCCGTAATAAACCCAGGCTGCAATACATATGTTCCCGTGATGAATTCGGGCCGCAATTCGTACTTGCTTTTGGAATCGACCGCAACTCACCAACACCGGTTATACACTATGTCGTAACATCGTGTGGGCACCAGCTCTGCAAATTAACTATCCCGTGAGAACCACTCCGAATAAAAAAACATCCCAAGCGAATGAATAAAAGTCGAATTTGTTAGTTTTGTTTTATCCGAAATCCAATGATAATTAATACAAACAGCGAAATATTAAAACGTTTTCGAAATCAATGTTCAACGCGAAAGCGCCAAATTAGATAAACGATGTTTGATTAATGAGATTAGTTGCACAGATCTAATTTATTCAATTTATAATACCTATATACGGGTAGTACTAAGTGGATATTAATATTATATATGTAATGTGCTACAGGTAGTAATAAGTGGATTTTAAAGGGTTAAAGCATTTTGCTGTCGGCTAAAGTTCAGACGAATAATTATATATTTTATTTGTTTCCATTTCAAAATGTGGCCAAAGAACCTATTATACGACGTATTACGTATATTATGTGATACATTATCATGTGGGTACAAGTTCTGTAAAATAATAACCCTGTGCGAACAACTTTGAATAAAAGCCCAATTTATAGGTTTTATTTTATTCGAAAACTAATAATAAATAATATATACAGCGAAATATAACGTTTTCGAAATGAATGTTCAACACGTAAGCAACAATGTTGGTAAACGATGTCTGATTAATGCGATTCGTTGCACAAATCTTCATATTTATAATACGTGAACAGTTTAGTGTTCTGCATGGTCTGGTCCTAACATATAAAAATAGTTGACTTGTTTCTGTAGTCTGGTTCAATAAGATTTGGGAATAATTTGGTCCAGTCCCGATTCAAATGTTTTATTTTTGATTCTTTTTGATTCGGTTTTGGAAATCCGGTTTTGGTATTATTACATTATGTGTTTATAATATGCAGTTACATACAGTTTG
The DNA here is from genome assembly GCA_014851325.1 of Pentalonia nigronervosa. Taxonomy (NCBI): domain Eukaryota; kingdom Metazoa; phylum Arthropoda; class Insecta; order Hemiptera; family Aphididae; genus Pentalonia; species Pentalonia nigronervosa. The sequence goes on along the minus strand of JACXSJ010001224.1, from coordinate 22,047 downwards.
ATAATAGGTATGTCATGTGCTATAGGATAAGGCGGGTTTTCAACTTTTGATACGTACAAATAAGAATTGCGAGCTTAGTTATGCTTAAAATACATTATCTTTAGGTTAGGGTATCTACGTGTAAATGAGTTGATAAACCAATCAATAAAATAGTACACAGAATAGTGTCGTGAAGTAATAATAGTTGAGTGAAAGTATTTTTTTTTTTTTTTTTTTAATATTTCTTTTTAGTTTATATTTTATATTTTCTATTTTCAATTCAATCACGTAAAAAGTGCAATTGATAATACATTAGGTGCCTATATAATAATATATATTTTTTATGTGCATTTTATGTAACCTCTCTACAATTATAATATACTGACAAAACAGACGAGTAATTATTTATAATTACACTAAACTATACGGTGTTAAATGATCTATAAAATTAATGTAAAACACTTAAGTTCAGTTCAGTTAATTTGCAGGGTAAAAAAGAAGAAATTATAAAATAATTTAAAAGTAACTATAAATTATTTTCTTAAGAATTTGTACTTGTACTAAAATACTTTTTTTACTTTCAAATAGGTACGTATTTTAAATAGTTTAAACAAATTTATGCATCTGTACTTTTCAGTACCTAACTAAACCACATAAGCATAACATACATGTGTTAGGTATTCAAATTAGATGTAAGTAAAGTAATTAAAAATAGTAAGTAATTTAAGTATGTTTGCAATTGTATTGAGTTTTAAAAATATCGATATCCAATTTATATTGTCTTCTATGGAGGCTCAAACATTGAATTCAAATTAAACAAATTCTAATTTAAATTCATATTATTGTCTACTTTGGAAATCGCTGATAAATCCATCCGAATAAAACTAAATCAATCGCATTTGCCAGTAACTATACGCCAAAAATCGTTAAAATGACTTCTGTAAAACGATATTAATATAATATGATGTAATAATATTATACGAGAAAAAACAATTAAACGTCCTCATGCAATGTCATACTGTAATAAGAATATAAATAATTGATGCAGCGAGTTTATTGTTGTCGGCGTGGTAGCGCATAAAAGCCAAAAGGATATACTTTATACATCCTTGCTTACAGAACTTATCAATTATAATCGTATTTAATCCTTATTTATTTACGATAGCATTATTTTGAAAAGCGTCAGAGCCACGTTATTACCAGAGTGGAACACAATATTAATTCTAAGTGTCTCGTTTCCCGTCGACGGTCAACATTTTAAAGAAGTCCACGAATTAAAATAAATCAGTTAATCCTCGAAGAATGTCCTGAATATAAAACGGAGTGTTTATCGTTTACAATAATAATAATAATAATTTATGATAGTATAAATATTAAAAAATATTATGTGTAATTTCATACTTCCATAGAATCCGTAGAACGAAATAAAAGACTACAAATATCTGGTTACAAATATTAACAGTGTCCAGACTCATTTAGATAAAAATATATTCATCTATTATCTTAACTACATAACTATTATGCCATTTATCTATTGATTATCTTAGACGATATATTTAATTATCTTGATAAATTTATCTAAATAAATTTTATTTAAATCATATTTATTTTTCATGAATAATATTCATTATTTGTTTTTAAATTATTATATCAGAACACTATCCAATTAAAATATATATATATATATTCATAATATTACCATATTCCCATGTTCTATTAGCAAATTGTATAAAGTTGATACTCTGATATTTTACGATTCTTTGACTCGAAGAACATTATTTTGTTATTGTATGGTACCTATCAACTATTGGTTACACGTTCACGATGGTAAAGAAGTCAATTTTTTATTTGAATATAACAAGAATTAGTTTTATCTCATATTATCTAGATAAAAGTTAGATTATCTTTATCTAATCTAGATGAAATTTTCGTTATCTATTCTTAACACTGAATATCAGTAGTTAGTAATTACTTCGATTGGAACTTTAATAGTTTTAAAATATAAGAAGGTCATAATATAATAAATATTATAAAAAAATAAAATTAGATTTTAACACATAATTTCAGCACGTTATTTGCAGTAGGCAAAATTGTCTACGTCGAAAAATTTTTATTTCAAGAGTTCGTCGATTTGCCATTATTATTAATAAAATGTATGTATTTTCTTCAACAATGAGTCGTATCAAAGTATATACAGTGCTCATATTTAATAGTTTATTTTTTGTAATACTCACAAGGCGTCTTGTTTTATGGTTTTTAGAAATTAGAAAATCAATATTTTTGTTGAATTATCATTTTTATTTTAAGGTCATTGGTTTCGAAAATAAAATTATGAACGTTAAAAACGTGTTCAATTATTATTATACTTAATTATTTTGTTTTAAATAAACTGTTTTAGGAGAGCATAAATGTCTCCACAAGTGACATTAGGTCATGCATGAAAATATACTGTTTTGTAATTCACTGTAATTTGTTACACGAAATAGGTAGGTACCAACCATAATGTTTATTTATATTCTATTATAAAAATAAGTATTTGCCGTCATAAAGCATTGTGTAACTAGGTGTATATAATAATAATAATAATATCATGTTTAATAAACGTTAATTAAATTAAATTAACCGACGTAATGATTTGCACATGTTAAAAGGAAAACAAATGTGTAAAAAAAAACATACTCGGACTAAGTGGAAAGGTATAGTTATTGTTTTATTAATCACTAGATGATTTGCAATAATTAGTTTTTTGTCTGCTATTATTTGATTGACTTTAATTATGTAGGATGTTTTTTTTAACTCATAGTTAATCAAAAAAAAAAAAAAAAAAAAAAAAAAAAAAAAAAAAAAAAAA
>JACXSJ010001224.1:0-19117 GCA_014851325.1 Pentalonia nigronervosa | reverse complement strand
AAAAAATAAACACTTTTTAAATTAAAAACAAAAACATTATTTTTTATAGAGTGTACTTTTATCAAACACGATTATAAAAGTTAAAACGTTATTTTATATAAATTTATGACGCGTAGTTGTGGACCAAGTGCAGTGTTAACTAAGTTTTAACTTTTTTGATAAAAAAAAAAAAAAATTATGTTCATAGAATAGTTTGAGGATTTGTCTAATTACTCTTTAATACAGTAATGTTTTTGTTTTTTGTATTTTATATATAATAAATTAAATTAAATAATTCAAAAATGGTTTGGTATTGTTAATTTTTTAATTTATAAAAAACATTGAATTTTATAAATAATCCGAAACCATCAAATCAGTTGTAAGTAACATTTTATGTATTCAAAAAAAGTATATTTTGTTAATTTAAAATTATTTATGAATTAATTAAAATTTTAACTAACTATGTACATAATTCAAGAGCAATTTTTACATTCCTTTTTCCCTTACGAAAGATAACATGTCGTCGTAAACCATAGGCATTTTACCACTAACCGTAGCGAAACTAAAAATTGAAAAATGAAAATATCTTGGGAAATTCCAGTAGACGCTTTTAAGTGGATACACTGAGATTTAAAACTAATTTTTATTTTTGGAAAAAACGATATTTATAAAAAACACGTATATTAATATGATACAATGTTTAACGACCGTTAGGTGAGTTGGTAGGAATTCACTATCGTTTTTACATTCATTTTTTGGAATTGTAAATATTCGACAAAACATAATCCTAACTGTGATTCTCTGTTCTTTTATTCCCTCATATAATATATTATGTGATGCATACCAATAATTCGATTTTAATTAATCGTTCGTTGTATACTTTTATGAGTGGAAATAAACTGACTGATTGGCAATGCAATTATGTGGTTAAACTTAATACGCTTTTGTAGTTTTTTTGCAGCTTCGTTATAATAAACACGACAGGCCGTTTATTTGTCTGTCGTCTACTGCTTTCAATAAGCCGTGTTTGAGAATCATTTAGATAGATTACCTAGATAAATATTTATTTATCTTTCATCTTGTTTAGATAAATAATTACAATTTATCTTAATACTGTTTTAGTTAAATATTTCACTTATCTAATGTTCACAAGATACATTTTTTTCTAAACATTTTCCAGAATTGTTCGAAAAATTTTAGAATTTATTCTTTTTGACTCGAGTGCATCTTGTAAGTAGCACAATACGGTCTACAAAATAGTATACCTGTAATAAATATATAATTATCGTAATATTATTCACTTAGTTATTCCTAATTAAATAGTTTTTTGAAATTATTGTTAAATAACACGTAATAAATTCAGACGAAAACAACCATATTAAACAAATTAAATTTATATTAATATAGGTACTTAATTAATAATCATCTGTAATTTATCTGGATTTTTATCTTTTATCTTTTAAGAAGATGAATTTGATTTAATCATATTTTATCTACATTTTAAATCAAATAAAGTGTAGTTATCTTTATTTTATCCTGATGTTATTATTTTTTTTTTTTTATTATATGATCCTAACACTGCCATACTGACATAGTTGTCGTCTTGACGATTGATTATATTGTATATAGAAAAAAACAAATAATATATAACTTTATTTTACGAAAATAATAAACTTCATAATCTGTAAAATCATTAATTCTCTCGTTTGGTTTATTATATCCCGTCAGTGTACATATCGTTATTATAATTAAATAATTGGGATCGTAACATGATATAATTGAGTTATTTTGACTTATTCAACGGGAAACAATAATTCGTTTAAACGTTTTATTAGGCACATAAATACTTAATAATAGATAATTACCAACCAATACAGTTTAAAATCTCCGACCCCTATAAGTATATAACAATGCTATACTAATAATTATATTATAACAGTAATAAAACAGTGATTAAGATGCAGAAAATGCAGTTAAGTTCGTTGCCTTTTCCGTTGAAGCGATGGAACATACTAATATATTAATAGAGTCAGTATTATATATAATTAAATAATTATTTTGAAAAAATGCGTTCAGCTACACTTAGATATATGAGTTTGTTTTATACAGTGGTATAAAAAAAAAACATTATTAGTTGTCATTGTTATTAATAAAATTAAATAAACTAAATATCATAACGTATCATATGACTTCTAATTAAATCATTGTAATTAGTTATTAGTAATGGTAACATTAATAATTATAGTTGGCCTCATTTTTATAAAATGAAATTGCTGGAAATCATTTAATAAGTTATAAATGTGTATTAACAAAATATACATTATTTCTTTTTAGACATATAAAATAAAAATAGTTCTTTGCCTTAATTACGCAAACAATTTTAGGTATTATTTTAATTTTACCTTTTCAATTGAAATATTTCAATTAATTTATGAACAATTAGTTGTCCCACACGGCGTTGCTTGTGCCACATATTTGTTTATTTTATAAATATATTTTTGAAAGAAATCTTTTTATCGCAATAGTAATATAATAATATGTAACCAAAGACGATTTATTGGCAATCCTGAATTATCCGTCGTTGACGAGTTCAAGTATACAAATGTATGTATTCTTGTTATTTAGCAAGATTTCGTGAAAATTATTAGAAAATATGTGTACTGTATTATAAGTCGTCAATCGCATATTATTTATTATATAGCACATACAACACAATTTATTATAGCTTAGATGCCTTAGAACCTCCCAATAAAGTGTGATATACGTACAATGTACAGCTACAAACTCACTGCTCATTATCACTTACTCGTCGATGTATTAGATATACAATTTACACGTAAAATTTTGTTTTTTTGCTGATTTCACCCTCTTAAAATCAAAATTTTAAAAAATCCTTTCTTGGTGCACGGTAAAATTATAATATTAATCTACCATCAAAATTTCAAATCCATAATTATAATAGGTTCGGCTCTTCATTGCTTATGTATCAGTCACTCAGGAAATTGTCGTTTATATATATATATATATATAGAGAGAGAGAGATATTGTTTTTACTTTTTATCCGCCGTTTGAGACTGGTGTATGCAATCTGAATACTACTACTCGCGCGTATAGCGATTCGCTCACCATGCATATTATATAATAAAAGTAATAATTTTGGGACAAACAAATGTATAATAATATAATATAATTAATGAACTAACATAGAATAAAAAAAAAATTCAATGTTTAAGCGTGATCGGTTATAGTAGATAGTAAGGAGTGATTATTGATTACACGCAGAAAACATCTTCGATAACGAATTACTTATCAACCAATGTTTACGAACTACTGTTGATACGATTTTTCCTGGGTACATCGTGGTTGATGGTTATGTATAAATGGTATTGTAATATCGGTTACCACTTATATGCAGTGTTATCGCTTATAAATCGCAGGCCCCTACATTTATTTATTCGATACAACAAACCGACCTTAATGCATTTTCTCGCGATGTGAGTGTTTACAACCATCAACTTAGAGATTTAATAAACATTTTTTTTCCTCACAAAAATTGAAATATTTCGTGAAAATTTTGATAATTATTTCAACGGTACACAATTCATGAAATGTCCTAAAACCCCGACACAAACACACTATATTATAATAATATATTATAACGTGAAATTTACGAAATCGCGTGCACGTGAGTTAGCGTTGTACTACACCTGTATGTAGTCGTTACTAGAAATCTTCACAATTCTTGTTCTCTGCCTATCGAAAATACTGTGACGAGGAAAAGAATGTGGGCGGGGAGAGAGACGTGAGAACAGCACGAACGCAATAAAAACTCGTCGGATCAGATCGATATCGCTACATTCTAGTTTCTAGTTTGTGTCACGTCATATATATATATATATATACATATAGTGATAAAACAAAGAAAATTGCAGCGGCGGCGTCTTTCTAAAAGGCCGACCTTTTTAGCGCGGCGGACGAGCTGCTGCTGCTGCTGTAGCACACGATATTATATACGAAAAACGTATATTTTATATATAGTGTGCTCGGCGGCGTAGAGGAGAGAGAAAAACCATCATTATTTTCAAATAAACGACCGTCCGTCGACGGCACATAACGTCGCGGGGTGAAAAACTGCGGACCGTATATCAAAGTTAAGAGTTAAATCATTGTCTAGACGGTTTACGGCCGCATTCGTGAGGATACCCACCCACACATATACCCACGTTCAGACCTTTAATGACTATGTGTGTGTGTGTGTGTGTGTGTGTGTGCGCGCGAGGGGAGGGGGAGGAGGCAAAGATTTTGTTTTTTCTACATTAGTTGTGCCTGCAGAAATATTTTCTAAGAGAATAGATACTTAATGAGTTTACATCATTATTATATCGTTTATCAAATAATATAATAAGACTAATAATAATTATATTATCCTGATTTAATTAATCTAATATTACAATGAATTTAATAGGTACGATATTTTTTTTTGATACTTCAATAAAACAAGAAAGCGAGTATGCTAGTCGCTAATATATTTATATTTTATTTGAGCTTTTCTTATCAGAATTAAATCATTGTCGTAGTCTACGGCTGCGTGCGTTTAGGTACCCGTATGTCCGCGCATAGGTGTTTGTAAACCTTAATAGCTATGTGGGAGGGAAGGGCAAAGATTTTGTTTTCTCGACATATGTGCCAGTGGAAATATTTTATAGGAGAAAAGGAGACCTCCAAATAGGTATGACAATTTGCGAGATATACTCAACCTCACCTGGAATGATGGCTGATAATTATTGATTGCAATTTTATGAAGAGAAGGTCAAATGGACAGTCAAAACATTTATCTAGATAAAAAAAACATACAGTTTTTTTTTTTTTTTTGATATATTTTAAACTTACAATATTATTGAATCTACAATAGTATTTCTGATATAAAATATTTATGAACAATAATTATTTAAATTAAAATATTTCCACTCGTGTCAACACGTGTGTATTAATACGAGTTTACTTATCGGTGTTTACAGACGATGAACAATATTATTTACTACAAAATAACTATAAATGCATATGGTTCAACACAAGTTATACATGCACGTAAAAGAACTTAAAGAACTTGGAAAATCGTATCAATATATACATTGTGGGAATCAAGGTAACAAATATTTTAGACCACGATGTCGAAATAATATATTTCAAAAAATTCTTCGGTCAAAAATTTGTGGACTACCTTGGTCCCACTTATTTCAATTCCGCGCCAATTAAATCTAAGAAACTCTGTAAAAATATTAATGTAAAACAAACTGTGGTGAATTAAACGGTGATTTATTTCCTTAGATAAGTTATGTTTATTAAAATTAACTTTTTTGTTTTAATTAAATTCATTTAAATAGTTTTCTTAGTAAATTGCATCTATCTGCTTTCAATACAAATTTTTGCCTATAGAAAGTGAACAACTCGTTTATGTAAATATTATGTTTTATGTATTATAACGTATGAGTATTTAAATAAATAAACAATTAACAAATTACTTAAAAATAAAATAGAATTAATATGCAAGGTCTTAGAAAACAAACGTCTACCGACATACAAAAAAAAATGTAAACAATATAATATTAAATATATAAATAAAATTGAAAATTGAAAATCTTGTCACGAAAAATGATGTACATAATTTATCCGTTTAAATCAAACAGATGGATACAAAAATATTTTAAATTATTTCTGTCTAGATAATGCATTCCATTGAAGTTATATACTTTCTCGATATGAAAACCATGGTTGGTAAATTACGTCCCTAAAAAAAGGTTATAATCATAATATACTGCATAAATTGCTTCCCGAAACGTTTAAAAAAACATGTAAACATTTTATATTAGTTTGAAAATTCGTAGAACAAAATGTAGGAAAATTATGGAAAATAATACACAAAAATTATATTAGAGAGAGAAAATGAAAGAATAGGAAACAAAAAAAATTACTTTGGGGAAATTGTCGCAAATGCATTCATTCACAAGTTTACCATGAGTTACTTAAATACCTACTAAAGTTTAAATATACATTTTTTTATTACTAACAACACAAACAGTAAAACCGATATTAATCATCACCGTACCTCATTAATGATACAAAATCGTATTGACAAAAACCGAATGAAAATATTGATTTTTCAAAATCATTATCCTTAAACGTAATTATTAACGTATGAATAAAATATATGTTCAGGCCGAAATGTACTTATCAATAAGCATACACATTGCAGACGATTTACTAAATACATAAATTTCTAATGGAAAGCGACCCGTTTGAGCAGAAATAAAAATGTGAATATTTTAATCGATATCTATTTTGCGCCAAATATACCTGCGTACGGCTATAATGCACATTTCGCAGTTATACCATTAATGGATTGTAAAATATTTATTCTAACACGATTACAGAATATGAATGGTTCTTTAAAACCGGTGGAAGACATAAGTGCCTAAATGAGATAAGAAAAAAAGTCGTATCGTACGAGAACGCAAAAATCCTAGGTAATTGTGTTCCGCGGTTGATAGTATTGAATAATAGATATTAAATTTAGTATTATATCGTTCAAAAACTGCAAACGTTTAATCTTAATAAACAAATGTATTATGTGATCTCCTACAAACAAACAATTAAGGATATCCCACGAAGAAATAATTGTACAATGAAAGAAATACCGGGATATGGTGGAATAATTCGTATAGAATATGTGAAAAAAGTTGGATTGAAAATATCAACCAATTTATTAAAATTATATTTGTTTTAATTTATTTTTATGTATATTATATTTTAACAATTATTGATAATATTAAATATTTTCAAATAGTTAATTATATATAGGTAAAATGTACAAAATATTAATTTCGTCGCAAATTACATATCATTTTCGCACCTTTGGCGCTTAAGTAATATAGCCTTTTAAACAATTTCTTTTCAGCACATATTTTTTTTTATAAAAACCCACTGTTACCAAAAAAAAAAAAATTCTTTTCTTTCAATAAATCTTTGTGTTGCCGTTATCGAGTGATTTGACCTCAGTTTCAGTATCGTAACCGTACGAAATCCATTATGAGTTTCTCAATATTTTCCGAACGAGACGGCCTCTCAAACTGTAGTCACTGTATATAAGTAGGTTTAGGGGTATTTTTTTGAAAATCGCTAGAACGCGTAGGCACTTACTGAGAACACTTACTAGGCTAATAGTTTCTATTTATATATACTTAACGACACGTAATTCTGCGTGAAAAATGCATAATATATATGTGAACGGTTTTAAACGACTCTGATAGAAATGTGCGACTCGATCGGCTGACGTTTCTGTTGGAAGACATTCCGGACTTTAACAGTATTTAATACATATATATATATATATATATATATATATATATATATATATATATTTATTTATTTTATTAAAAGGAGGGAATTAAGTAGAGCAATTATATAATTCGAGTGTACGTCGAGTAGGCTGAACCGTAATGGACGACGGACGTGTCGAACTTGAACGATTATATACGAAAAAGAAAAAATATTTTAACGTTTCTGTGATAAAATTTATCTCAGAAATTAAAGACGTCATTTAATGACGTCCAACTCGTTTGATGATCAAATGTCACCAAACAGTTAGATATTTCAATTACAATATTAAAATACAATTATTATTATTATTATATGTTGTTTAATTTTTCAAGAATATTTCAAAGCGATTGAGCGTTTTCGATTTTGACCTCCTAAAAGTACTGATCAGATCCGATATTATACGCCACGACGAAAAAACTCCTTCAAAATGCCGATGATCAGAGCATTTTTTTACTAGAAAAAAGTGAGCGATACACGATTGCAGACGGATTGTATTATGTGTACAACTTTTTACGAATACGATTGCGAACGGTCGCAGAATAACAATGGCCCCAAAAAATCACACAATTGCGGACTGTGTCGCCGAGTTTATAAATAATACTTCGGTAATGTGAATGAGCGTATTAAATGGAAACTCATAGTATTTTACAAGTAAATACAGTAGTTAAAGCACACACTTTAATAGTTGTTGACTACAGATATTATTGTTGTTTAGTATTTTTTTTTTTTTTTTTTAATTCTGAATAATTCTATAAAAAAAATGTAACACGCTACTAAATAGTTTTTCATTACAAGGAAAATATATGAATCATAAATAATATTATATTCTTAGATCGATTAAACTTATCAATATTTATTTTAATATTATGTGACTGTTACATAAAATTTATTATGAAGTTATGAAAAAAAAAAACTTGTATCCAGCCCTAAAACATATTCATGTAAACAATTTTCTTGTAGTAAAGAGCTAATTCACTAAAGAGCGAAATTATGGTTGATAAAATAGTCAGATATGTTTATCTACAAATAAAGATTGAATTTTGCAAGTATTTCAACAAAATCTGATAAAAAAAAAAAATCTGTCTGTGAAAATTTCGGCGAGAATAATATTTGCTCTAATGAATCTGTAGAAAAAATAATAGTAAATCAAATCGATAATTGATGGGATCGCTAGACTATGTCGCACAATTTGTTAACGGTTCATTACGTTTCGTCAAGAATCGTGTCATTTTTTAAATAATGTGTTTTGTTATATTATTATAGTGGCAGTCCACAATCGTGTTTCATCCGAAAAAATGTTTTTACACAATGTGTAGTGGAGGAAAAATTATGGATAAGTTTTCGTTTTTTGTGTGTGCGATCAAAACGTCGTCACAAGTGTAAAATAAAATATTATATTTTTTATTATTTGTTTATAAAACAAAAACCAAAATGAATTCAAGATAAAGCAGTCGACTTGTCTGAGTTTGTTGTAAACATGGTATAACACTAAAAAATTGAGGACCAAAATGAGGTTTACAAAAAAGGCCTCCCAACTTCAAAACGTTTCTCAATAATCAGTAGTCATTCGTATGTAATCACAGTAAACACAAATCGGTAGTCTGTAAGTTCAGCCGATAGTCATGTTTAATGATCCACAAAAGTTTAAACCACGGTTGACTTCTGCACAACCCTTACTTACCCCCGAAAACAAGTTAGTCGTGCTTCATAGAGCTTTTCAAACTTTGACCGTACCAAAATGTAGTGCTTAATTCGTAAGTACTTGTAAGAGCGAATTGACAATTCGAATATATAGAGCTTACAGACGGCTTATTAATATTATTGAGAAAACTCGAATCGACAAATTTTGAAATCGGGAAAATACAAAAATGTATAAAACCAACACATTTAGGAAAAAACTTGTTGATTTTATTAATTGCAGTTCTTCATAATATGTCGGTCAAATGTTTAATAATATTATTATATAATTATTTCGATCGGTTACCCTTTTTACGATTCCGGTCAATTGACGCGATTAAAATTCTACCAAATACGATTTATTTTTTTGTCTTGACGTTCCAAATTACAGTACTTCAAAAATATTATTAATAAAAAGATCGAGGGGAATACTTGACATCTCCTGGCCTTGCCTTGCCGCTTTCAGTATTCAGAAATGGCTTTCGTATATTATGATTTTACGCAATCGAAAAACTCGCGCGTTGACCTCAGACGAAAAAAAGAAACCCGTAAATTCGCAATGAACTTGCGTGTGTTATATTCAAAGTTTGTCGATAGTTATAGACATTAACTAATTTTCCAGCCATAAACAATAAAAACACTGATAGGACATCAACAATTGAGGCCACTTTATTTTCGCGTTGTAAACTAAAAACAAATCTAGACAGTTTGTTTACATTTTTGTATAACATTTTATTATGTGTGCGCGATACTTGAATTTGATAGTTGGTGAACTATTTGTTTAATCTAGATTCTTAGAAGTTAGAATTATAAGCCCACACTATAGAATAAAAACTATAATACTATCTGCTTATTAATAAAGAATTCCATATATGATATAATCTCGTTGTGTTTGTCAAAAACGAGTTATTAATAATCCCGGTTTAAGATATTTCTCAAGTATTCAAGTGAACTTCTTGTCAACAAAAAGTCGTTACACACTTATAAATTCCCAAATAATCCAAAAGGATTATTGAAAACTAAAAGAAATTTTAAAAAACATTTAAAAAGTGTATTTGGTACTTTGTTTTTCGTTGTCACTATTATTACACGTCTCGATAATATCGATATCACTCATCACCTTTTTTTCAAACAAATGGCCTCGATTGAAATCACAATATAATCCTATCACCATGGATGGCAAGACTACATTATGATATTATTAGCTTTCTACGTTTTTATTATCTATGACTGCAGCACACTTGCACAACACCGCGACGACAACGATATTTTGCCATATTTTCATTTTTATTGCATCGTTATTGTGCCGTTGTTGTTGTTGTTGTTGTTATTATTATTGTCATTCTGCGGTATTATAGATACCTGCCACACGCTCTCGAGGACTTTTGAGATGTTTATCGGAAAACATGTGCGCGTGACGTGCAGCAGTGCCCGATAAATGTTTTAACGACGATGGCCGTTCGCGTGTGTCATTGATAAAACATTGACATAAATAATAATAATAATAATAAAAATAAAAAAACTTGCGCAATAATAGTAATAATAATATAATATAACGTATCGACGATACGCGCGCGTGCTCACAAAAGCAATTTTGGTGTATCGCTGTACGCATCATGTCTTATAATAATAATAATAATAATAAAACCTAGGTACTTCATGTTATTATGATATCTGCGGCACAGTGGCGACTGCTACGCAGATATATTTATTTTTTGAAAATTATTTGTACACGAAACACAAACACACACACACACACACATATATATATATATATATATATATAAAGGTACGAGTCCAATAAACTTTTATTCGCCGACGGGACGATGACACACGTGCGCTGCCCTGGTTTTCCCACCACCACCGTCGTAGGTACATGCACCTAACCGTTATACCGTGTACGCGGTCATAGATGGTATATTATGTAAATATTATAAAACACGAGTCGAAAACGAGAGACGCTGTACGCCTCTGTTGGATTACATCTGGATATGCGGGATGTTTATCGTGAAATGCACGGTGCGCCGCGATGCCCAAGGTACATGCGTGGACCACTAAAATATTAAAACAAAACACAGCTTTTTTTAAAAAAAAACAACAAAAATTTATTAGACGGTCCGTGACGGGAAAGTTGGATTTTTTATTACCATATATTTGGTCCCGCAGTATATATATATATTCAATAGTGCTTTGTATGGTCTGTTATTTTGGGGACCGGACCGGTCTTAAAATTTCTTAACAAAAAAACCAACTCAGACCAAACCGATGACACCTTTTTTTTTTTTGATTAAATAAAGTAGACTAAGACCACCGGACTGACGGTCCGATCTGAAAAAAAAAATTGGACTGTACTGTATGGATTCGCCTGTAGTAAGTCCGGACCGGACGGTAATATTATGATCATTCAGTACAATACAATTATATAAATATAAATATGTATAACACAAATAACTGTAGTTGGTATTTTTCGTATAATTTTACGCATATTGCGAAAACAATTATTTTAATAGATCAAACCAGTCTGATTTAGTCCGGACCATGTACTACAGTTTGTCGTTTTTGATTTGCATCAAGTCACCACCGATTAATCTCAACATTTATAAATTATCTAAGAACACGCAGAAATTAGAGAACAAAGCCGGGTGTCAAGTTCGCGTAGCTCCCCGACTTGGTTGATCACGTCTACCGCAAACCATAAACAATTAATATAAATGCATTTTTTGAATTCGTAAATCATCGCAGAAATCTTGCAAACTCGGAGCGATCGAACAGAGTGCTACGTAAACTTGGCCAACGAACATTTTTGCACTTAAATGTTTGAAATAAAGTCGGGGATCGATTTTATGTCAGTCCGTCTTTGAGGGCAGATAGTGAACATGTATTTTAGTCTTTCATCAAAAAAGAAGGGACTAGACTTCTCCCTTGGTTCTTTTCTCTAGAGATAGGATGGACATAGAAAGTCGGAATTAAAACATTTCTAGAACATTATATTTTGATCCACGAGAAACGCAAACTGCTATACTTTATAAAATTTTTGATTTATTTCGATGTTCGTGATTCGATGAACAGATAAATCACGCTCTTCGTACGATAAAATCTCACAAGAGATACACAGCAGACCCAAGGTGTGGTCGACCCTTTCATCACCCCTCCTTAAAATATGTCCCCGGGGTGTATGTACCTGTGGTATTTATTTATTTCATAACCAATACGAATACATTTCGATACATTTTGTTGGGTGTTAATATTATCCATCATGATATTATGAGCTTATCGTTTTTATTTGAAATCGTTTCAAGTGGAATTATTTCTGATGCGTATCGGCACGTTTGGCAAATACATTTTATTTTATACTTTACTCTTGGGCACCTCGCCATTGAAAACAATTCTCGAATACAATTATTTTAAATATTCAACAAGATTGGAGTGGGGAAATTAATGAAAAAAAAAACGTTATCCAGTTATACCGAGATGTGTAATAATGCGTATCTAAACGAGACAGTTCACTGAAGTAAGAGGCGTATCAAACCGTCTTGTTCTCGTTACCGATTGAATTAGCTTTTGAAATGAAACGCAAATTGTTGGACTTAATATTCAAATGTCATATCCGACACCGACACCAATAATAATAATAATATAATATTAGCACGAATGCGCGGCCTTCAGTATAACCGAATTTCGTGTAAATTTAATAAAATGTAAATTTTGACGGCGACCCTTATACCTTGCAGTACATGCACACATATATGATCGTACTCGTATATATTTATAACACGGTGTTTCAGTATCGGTTCGAAGGTTTGGTAAAGAAACATAAAAATCACGTGTGTACGATCGGGATACTTCAGTATATAGACTTGTAAATAATATATTATATTGTTTAGACTGTAGACGGTCCGAGTCGGGTCCCGAACATATTGGAAACAGAAAAAAAATAATATTTCCGCAGCGATATAATAATACGATCTCATGCCGAACAAAATTATTATATTACGCGGAAGACGAAAGACGTAATTCTTATACATTTGCGTATTTTTTTTTGAAAAAAAATAACATTTTATGACATATTATTTTTACTAATCTTCCTACCTCCTTAAGGACACGACACATCGACAACCTCTTATGTCGTGAGACGTCAAGTTAAAATTGATTAGTTCTGAGTAAGGCTAATATTTCGATGCACTTTGCATTGTTTTCCGAAACTAGCTAAGCAATGCTAGTTTTATAACATAATATACGTTTCATGTAGTTTTGAATCAAAAGATTTATTAGAATTAAAATTGATTTACTTCAAAAAAAATATTGATATTTTAAAAAATTTAAATACTGAAAATAATGAAAATATTCAACAAAAATATAAACTGAAACCGAATTTATTATAAATACATTTGAATCTTAAGACAGAAGAATATTGCTTTTTGATAAATAGTTACTTATAATCAATATTTTATTTAAGTGCCCAATCGAAAAATCTAAATACGCCATTAATACTATTATTGATATTATCTCATATCGACGATAACCGTTGCAAAAATTAGGTGTTTATAATTCCGCTGGACCTGTTATATGTTATTATTGTGAATGGTCGGTGATGAAATTTTAGCATAATTTAATAATAAACTCGTAAGTATAGCAGCTGTAACTCAGATAGCTCTTGTACTTGGACAACACCAAAAAACACAGAGTCCCCTCTGAGTTTTTACAAGGTATCATAATGACAATAAGGGTTCAGTTTAAATAAATGCCTGAATATTATTAAAAGGGCTCTATAAAATTACCAATAATCACCAAAAATGCATTTTTTAGGCAACAATTCTCTTGAAAAACGACAAACATTTTTTTTTTTTTTATAGGCACGTATCTATGCTCGCGATAGGAAAACGGCGGTTTAAGTCTTGGCATTTTAACATTTAAGGTTAAGATAGGTTAGGTTAGATTAGGCTATGTCTTTTAGTAGGGGTGGTGGTGGTGACCGGGGTGGTGGCCCTGTTCGCGAGAGCTGTGATGACCGCTAAAGAAGAGGCCGAACGAAGCAGACAGTTTCGGCAGGATGTAGCTCCTTCAAGGTGGAGAAGAAGGTAGTCGACGAGCCTTCGGCCGTCGAGCTTTCGTGAGGCTTTCGGCTGGGGCGACCACGTGTCCACCTGGCCGCGAGGCTCAAGCGCTCCACGCAAGTAGGACGTTGCTATTTGTAAATTACTGTAAAACATTCTTTGTGAGGGGTTGTTGGAGGGGGATTGTCCCTCCATCGCCCCACCCGATTGAGTAACTTGTTTTGTAATTTTATCAATAAACGATGGCGACCCGCCACCTGAAGTATTGCTTCACGGCGTTTCCGGGTGGCGGGTATATTGCCGATTTAAAAAAAAAAAAAAAAAAAAAAGGCTATGTCTTTTAGGGAAAAAAAAGAAAAAACCGTTAAATAAGGTCTAAACCAACAGTTTTTATATCAATTAACATTTTTTATCAGGAATACAATATTATGCGAATACGCAAATAATTTTTAAAATTTTAATAACGAATCGTTTTTTTTTTCAGTTTCATTTAGACAAAAAAAAACATGTACAGGAGTGTGCGTTTTGGAAAAACTATATTGTAAAATCGATTTGAACCCAGCGACGACCCAGTTCAGTATTTTAAGTAATATTCTGATTATCGCACTTCTCGACTACCGTTTTTGGAGGCGGTGCATTATTGTTTGTAATCGAAGTTCAATATCATATTATATCATTCCAATCACGTACTATAATATTATATAGTATGCTGCGTAAGTTTCATAAGAAGATGACGTTATTTCCACCGAACTGTAAGTGTGTAAAAACTAGAAAAATACAGCAACGAAGTACGACTATATCTACTGTGATTGATTAAAAATATATATTATTATAGTGGATTTATATGGGAGAAATAAAAGTCGTTAAAAGTGGCACAAAATAAATCGGAATTCTCAACGAAGAAGTTCTGGTC
Organism: Pentalonia nigronervosa; assembly: GCA_014851325.1. Lineage (NCBI taxonomy): Eukaryota > Metazoa > Arthropoda > Insecta > Hemiptera > Aphididae > Pentalonia > Pentalonia nigronervosa. The sequence goes on along the minus strand of JACXSJ010001224.1, from coordinate 4,117 downwards.
ATGTGATTTTTTTTTTGTTTTTAAGTTCAGTCTCCGCTTATGATAAAGTTAAAAAAATGTGTATCGACTGCAGACCTTGAAATTGATTTTAAATATCCATGAAAATCATTGAAAATTATCTAAAAAATCGAAATTAATATCAAAACCGAAATAAATTGGTTTTAATGATATTCAAAATTATTAATAATGAAATCAAAAAAGTTTTAAATCAATAATTCTACCAAAATACATTTTTTTTAAAAATTTTTATTAACAAATCGATTTAATATTCAAAACAAAAATGTTATTTAAAATTCGACATTAACCGATAGGTCTATAATATATTGTTCGTCTGTAAGTAATACTTAGGTTTATCGATCCACATCTGCACATTCGTATATAAATCGAAATTTAAACGAGTAGTTTCTCAGTTATTAAACTCAATGTTGTATCAACTATGAACAGTAGTCTACAATAATTTGTTTAAGGATATGAGGCATTTAATTATTGGACGATTCAGAATCGTACTAATTAGTACTATTGAAACGGTAAAAATTAGAATAGACAATTGAGTATTAGACTGAATACTACATTTTGCTTAAATATTTCGATGTAAAACCGTTGTTAAAGATTATTGTCCTCAGTTCTAATATCTCAGAAACTACTCGATTTACCTACAAAAAATTTATCCCCATAACAATTTAAAGTAAAAATGGGCAATTATCGTTTAATAATAATAGGTTTTTCTCAAATGACATACTAAATCTATGTACCTTGACACATTTGTCCTTTCTGTAAACTTAAAAACTCTCAAAATCAGATCTATAGTTAACCCATAATAAAAGGAGGTAACATACTCGGCGAATCACTTTGTATATCAATACTATAATGCCCAGCTATGACGTCATCAATTTGTTTTTTCATCTGTACGTAAATAATTATATTCTTATTTCGCCGTATAGCATGTTTGCGATAGTAATATACCTCGTGTTATTTATTTATTCAAATAAAGAAAAAGGAAACGAATCCCTAACAGGACTACTCACTAAGTCACTATACACTCGGAGAATAATCTGGAGCACAAAACATCTGTTCGCGTTCACTTGTTTTTCTGCATCACTAAAAACATTATATTTTATTACAACATTTCATCAGTCAGATTCCTTCCCGCGAGTGTGAATTCAACATTTTTTCCAGACACTACGACGTTATTGATTGTACGAAAACAAAAAACATAAAAACCACTTTGGTATATAAGACGAACACTCGTAATTATTAGGCTAGGTTGAAAATCGCGGACACAAACTCATACCCCCTCCTCTACACAACCGATGATCGATCCATAGCGTTTTTTCGAGGATCAAGAAGACCAAAAATGGCCAAAAATCTCAAAAGACTTTATGGCGCCTAATTGGCCGGATTCAACATTGCAACGTTTCGGTTTGATTTGAATGCCAAGTGAATTTCAAATAATAATATTATGCTTCTGTACGAAGTGTTAGGCGAAGCGTTAGTCTAGATATATTTATCTAGATAATTATTTATTTATTGTTCATCTTATCGAGATAAATAATTAATAAAAGTAATTTTAATCTGTATCTTAGAGAAAATAAAATGTAGATAGTCATCTTTATTCAGACGATTTGTTTGTCATCTGGTGCTAACACTGCTCGTACGAATATCGATTCAACGTTTTGAAATATTTAATTCACTCCCGACGCGACGCAAAGCAAACTTTCGACCTTCCGCGGCGTGCGAACGATGCTCTTTATAATATAAATTAATTTTGTAACGATATTTGGCACAAATAAATCACTTGTTGTGTGACTGTTTGCGTAGTTCGGATGCGTTTTACATTCAATAGCATTTGAATAAATATAAATAAATCACGTACAGCGTTAATATTATCGTGTATATTAGGTAATCAAATAAAAATCATAAGATAACAAGACTTATGCCTGCCTACTATAACTTGTGTGGTGTGGTAGGAAAAAAACCCGAACCGTATCGAGTTGCTGTGAAACAATAATTGAAATAGATTCGAAAAGTCGTTACGAGGCTTATCGTGATAATAACATAGTATTTTGTCAACATTTTATTCTGGATTTTAATAATAACTTCTGATTTCGTACGTATATTATGTAATCTAATGAAGAAAAGGAACCGAGTGTAATACATTTAGGGATGTAAAAATTATTGTTCCCGACCTCGATTTATTTAAAAATTAAATATTGATACAACGATATATCGTTACGAAAAATATAAATACATCAATGTTTTAAAATTATTTTTAGTTTCATTATTGAATAAAATATAGTGTTGTTAAAGTGTAAAAATCTTCTACCTTGTGAGCGTTGACCCAGTGTCAAGATTAGACAAGCATCTTTTTATCTAGATAAAAATAATACGACAAAAAATTATCTAGATAAAAATAAAATATAACTAAATTAAAATTCATCCAGATAAAAAAAAAGATAATTTTTTTTAATATGTTTAACTTAATGTAGACATCATTATTCGTGAAAAATAAAAATTAATAATACATTTTTAAAATTAAATATTATTACTATAATTTATATTTAATACCAATTTATAATATTAAAATATTATTATTCATGCAGATAAATATATCTAAATAAGTCTCAACACAATCTAATTTAATAGTGTATTATATAGTATTTCAGTATTATTATTATATCAGTGCAAATTGATGCACTCCAGTATTTGGTATATTTTGCAACAACTATAACTTGTTGAAGAGTTATTACTAACAATATCTTTTATCTAACACATGTCACAACATTTGTCCATTGTTTCAACTAGGGGGGGGGGGGTGCAACACTGGCAATGACCTTTTTAAAACGCATATTTATTTCATTAATTTGACCTCACAGTCACCATATAAATAGGTAGTATACCATTCAAATGACATAAACTCATAATTATATGCCAGATAATCATAAGGGGCCTGTCTGTGCAATTAGGTAACATCTGGGGTTCTGCCAAACCTTCTGATGTCAGATCAATTTTGTTATTCCGTTACACTGCACCGACGATACTGACACACACTTTTTGGTATCAAACTGCGTTGCCTCGCGTGTAACAACTTAAAAGCAAAAACAACTACTGAACTGAATTCGAAAAATATTTAAACATTTTAAACGAAATTCAAACCCACTCTTCGATCCACTCATCCGAGACTACCGCCGACCTACGCTTTCCATCACCGAAATACCTCCAATTTCCGTTAAGAAATTTGTAACAACAATATTTTGACGATTACACAATATTTACATAATATGTAAATATTGTGTAATCGTAATAATGATAATAATATAATATTATTATATTATTATGTTTTGTTAATTTACGATTAATTGGAAAACACTGAGTTTGTTTCAAAAACTAAAATATTTATAAACGCGCATATTGAGGGTGGGTTTAAATATGGACTGTTGGATTAGATTACAAAGGTTATCTATCTATTCTCTATATTTTTATTTATTTATATTTTTTTATTTTATTTATTTTATTTTATTTATTTTTTTTTATTTTTTATTTTTTTTTATATATATAAAAATAAGTGTACATTTTGATAAATTTTATAGCTCAAGATCCACCGAACCGATTTCGATAAAAATTTCAGGGCATATTAACATTGATATGTAGATGGTTTCTGTGAAGTTTGTACGCTGTTCGATATGTGGTTCCGGAGTTATGGCCTCTTAAGTTATGACCCCCTTTGTTTCGTGTGCGCGGTTTCAGCGTGCGTGCGTGTGTTTCCGTAGTTATGTTATTCCTGTTTAAAGTATATCGTACAGCTGTACATACATATGACAACAACAATTCTATTTTCCAAATAAATATTTGGAACCAGCAACAACATTAACCACATTTTTTCAATTGTGCGCAAGTGATGAATTTGCCAGAACTTTGCTAATGTAACGCATTATTACACTTGGACTGCACAAAAAACATGGCAACGGCGTAAACAGGGAACAGCAGTTGATGGCCATCCAGGTCTTTTCTATGCAGAAACTATGGGAAGACTATACACAGTTCATCCAAATATGGTTGAATGTTATTATTTGCGGCTGTTGTTAGTGAATGTTGTGGGGCCGCGTTCATTTGAAGATTT